>JAJIBD010007298.1:0-120337 GCA_021461705.1 Cryptotis parvus | reverse complement strand
TCTGCTCAGCCTGATTAGGACACGTAGCTGAAGACAGACCTTGGATGGTGATATGGAAATCAAGTCTAGCAATCTGCATTAGCAGCAACACTTGCTTCGTGAGCTGTCTTGGCATATTTTAAACTGCCTTTTTGAAAATTTTTCTCACAGAAAGGAAGAGGTTTTATCAGAATGTCAGCATCACCCAGGGTGAAGGTGAGTGTCTGAAATTTTAAGGGCTTACTTGTTATCTCTCTTTCTTTGTTTTCCTTTGTTTTTTTGTGTTTGGGGCACACCCAGCTTTGCTTAGGGCTTACTCTGCACTCAGGAGTCACTCCTGGAGGTGCTGGGGACACATGGGATGTTGGGGATCGGGTGCCAGATGCGTTCCTGCCCATCGGACTATGTACTGTTGCTCTGGCCCTCTTTCTCTCTCTTTCCATCTTTTCTCCCTCCCTCTCCCCTCCCTCCCTCCCTCCCTCCCTTCCTTCCCTCTTAACTCCTTCCTTCCGTCACTGTGAATGGGTGGAAGCATCTCTCATCTCTGGCTGTTCAGCAGTGGGATTGCCCTTTGTGCTTTTGTTGCCGTGTTTCTAGAATCCCTCCATGAAAGGCTCTGAGTTGCCTTTGCACCAGTTCAAGTAGCTAAATATGGGAACGGGCACTCAATTCCACTTAACAATCCCTGAGAGATTTCTCATCTGATCTTTCAAGGTGGCTTTGAGATAAACCTGGATCACAGGAAGCTGAAAACTCCCCAAGCCAAGCTCTTTACCGTCCCCAGTGAGGCTCTGGCCATCGCAGTAGCCACTGAATGGGACTCCCAGCAGGACACCATCAAGTTCTACACCATGCATCTGGTAACGCTTTTGTTCCCTACCACCCCTAAAGCCCACGGCTGGCTTCCAGGGCCACCTAGCAAGCATTGGGGCTCCCTTCCAGGTGCCAGAAAGGCCTTGGGTTGGGGATGGAGGGTCTTGGGCTCCTGTACTGAATGTGACACACGTGTCCCCCCCTCTGCCCGCCTGCTTGGTTTCCTGAGGTTGCTCCTAAGCTCTCAGCACAGATGTCGCCTTCCTGATCAGAGGAAGTTTAGTTTCCATTAGGCAGCAGTTCACTCATTTCATCAGCACTTAACACAGTCTGTGACCATCTGTCTGCCATAAGCACAGAGGGCATGACCACATCTGCCTGAATTCACCAGAGTATAGGCCACCCCTAGCAGGGGTGAGTTGCACACAGGTGGGTGGGCTGGGGGAGGACAGTGCCCCACTGTCCGGTTAGTGGACTTCCCAGGCCCAGACCTGCAGCTTGTAGAAGGTGGCGTCGGGCAACCAACAGGCCCTTCTCAGCACATCTGCGAAGGGGGTGATATAGTCCCACCTCCTGGAATGATGGTCCGCATGCATATGAAACACAGAATCCATGGTGCAGTCCACACTGGCTCCAGTGCTGTCATTCAGACATCCTGTGCTCAGCCTTGACACCCAGACCCTTGTGGGCTGGTGCAACGTCTCTACAGCCTGCCCAGGGCTCACCTGCCTTTGTCTGGCCTGGGAGGTTCAGGGGTTCAGGGCACAAACTTTCGAAGTGCAGTGCCAGTGTAGCCTACTATGGATGAAGCACTGGCAGGTGAGACCGGCTCAGGCAGGGCTGATTTGCTGCCTTGCTTTCCAAGGCACCAGGGTCATCGCGAGTTCCAGTAATGATTAAAGCCTTATTTATTTTTTTTAAACCTCTCTGGCCTCAGTTTCCACATCTCTGAAATGGGTTATTATTGTACCTCCTCTAAAGGGTTGTGGTGGGGGTTCAGTTAAATATAGTAGAACCTGGTAGTGAAGTGCGTGAGTCCCTGGGGGTGGTTCATCACTCCTAGAGCCACTACCAGAGTCCCCCATGCTGTGGCACACAGCACCGTGCATGGAGCCTGGCTCTAGTAAATACAGTAAAGGTGCTGTGGAGCTGGACCAGTCGTGCTGGGCCGTGGTGTGGTGCTCCTGCAGCCATGGACTGGGCAGTCAGTGTTGTCCAAGCCCCATGGCACTCACGGCCCCTGCCTCTGTTCAGACCACGCTGTGCAACACGTCCTTTAGACAACCCAACCCAGCGAAGCAAGGACCAGCTGATCCGGGCAGCTGTGAAGTTTCTGGACACAGACACCATCTGGTGTCTACACCTCCACGGGCATCCTCCTAGGCTGAAGCGAGTCCTGGGCTGTTAGCCTCATTTGCCCCGGCAGTTATGGGTGGAAGAGACGGACCCTTTGCCTTGACCTCAGACCTGAGCTGCTTGCCAGCTCTCCGGGAGGGCTGAATCCCAGTCCACGTCCATGGGTGGCCTGTGGCAGCCATGGGGTCGGCTCCCGCAGGCTCTGGAACTGAAGAGAACACCTGCCCGTCCCCGGTTGAGGCCCTACCGACAGTGCACAGGCGGTCACCTGTGGCTATGTGGGTGCAGCTCCCTTGCTCTGTGCCCTTCCCGCACAACCATGTCCTTTAGCTAGTGGGTCAGTGATGTTGAAGGGAAGCTGAAGAAACCTCTCAAGAGGGCCGACAACAGGGGCTGGAGGGACAGCACACCGGGTAGGGCATTTGCCTTGCACGTGGCCGACCTAGGGTTTGATCCCCAGCATCCCTTATGGTCACCCGAGCACCGCCAGGAGTAACCCCTGAACATTGCTGGGTGTGACCCAAAAAAGCAAAATAAAAAGGGGGCTGACAACATTGTACCCACTAGTCAAAGCACACCCCAGTGCCAGCTTTGAGTTGCTTGCCTCGTTTATATCAGGGACCACCTGATGGCAGGGAATAGACACTCATTCAGTCCAGCGGGTAACAAGGGTTGTCTTCATTCTGATCCCTCTGCACCACCAGGAGCAACCTCAGGTGAAGAGCCCGGAGTAGAGCCTAGAGGGGCGGAGCTGGGAGTAGAGTCTGGAGGGGCGGAGCTGGGAGTAGAGCCTGGAGGGGCGGAGCTGGGAGTAGAGCCTGGAGGGGCGGAGCTGGGAGTAGAGCCTGGAGGGGCGGAGCTGGGAGTAGAGCCTGGAGGCGGAGCTGGGAGTAGAGTCTGGAGGGCGGAGCTGGGAGTAGAGTCTGGAGGGACGGAGCTGGGAGTAGAGTCTGAGGGGCAGAGCTGGGGGTAGAGCCTGGAGGGGCGGAGCTGGGAGTAGAGCCTGGAGGGGCAGAGCTGGGAGTAGAGTCTGGAGGGGCAGAGCTGGGAGTAGAGCCTGGAGGGGCGGAGCTGGGAGTAGAGTCTGGAGGCGGAGCTGGGAGTAGAGTCTGGAGGGGCAGAGCTGGGAGTAGAGCCTGGAGGGGCGGGAGCTGGGAGTAGAGCCTGGAGGGGCAGAGCTGGAAGTGGAGCCTGAGGGGCAGAGCTGGGGAGTAGAGTCTGGGGACGGGCTGGGTAGAGCCTGAGGGGCGGAGCTGGGGTAGAGCCTGGGGGCGGAGCTGGGGTAGAGCCTGGAGGGGCGGAGCTGGGAGTAGAGTCTGGAGGGGCGGAGCTGGGGAGAGCCTGGGGCGGGCTGGGAGGGGGCCTGGGGGCGGAGCTGGGGTGAGTCTGAGGGCGGGCTGGGAGTAGAGCCTGGAGGCGGGCTGGGAGTGGAGCCTGGAGGGCGGAGCTGGGAGTGGAGCCTGGAGGCGGAGCTGGGAGTGGAGTCTGGAGGACGGAGCTGGGAGTGAGTCTGGCGGAGCTGGAGTAGAGCCTGGGGGCGGAGTGGAGGTGGAGCCTGAGGCGGAGCTGGGGTGAGCCTGGGGGCGGAGCTGGGAGGTGGAGTCTGAGGGACGGGCTGGGAGTGAGTCTGGAGGGCGGAGCTGGGAGTGGAGCCTGGAGGCGGGCTGGGAGTGGGAGCCTGAGGGCGGAGCTGGGTGGAGCCTGGAGGGCGGAGCTGGGAGTAGAGTCTGGAGGGGCGGAGCTGGGAGTGGAGCCTGGAGGGCCAGAGCTGGGAGTAGAGCCTGAGGGGCAGAGCTGGGGAGTAGAGCCTGGAGGGTCAGAGCTGGGAGTAGAGCCTGGAGGGGCGGAGCTGGGAGTAGAGTCTGGAGGGGCAGAGCTGGGAGTAGAGCCTGGAGGGGCGGAGCTGGGAGTAGAGTCTGGAGGGGCGGAGCTGGGAGTGGAGTCTGGAGGGGCGGAGCTGGGAGTAGAGCCTGGAGGGGCGGAGCTGGGAGTAGAGCCTGGAGGGGCGGAGCTGGGAGTAGAGCCTGGAGGGGGCGGAGCTGGGAGTGGAGTCTGGAGGCGGAGCTGGGAGTAGAGCCTGGAGGGCGGAGCTGGGAGTAGAGCCTGGAGGGGCGGAGCTGGGAGTAGAGCCTGGGGGGGGCGAGAGCTGGGAGTAGAGCCTGGAGGGGCGGAGCTGGGAGTAGAGCCTGGAGGGGCGGAGCTGGGAGTAGAGCCTGGAGGGGCGGAGCTGGGAGTAGAGCCTGGAGGGGCAGAGCTGGGAGTAGAGTCTGGAGGGGCAGAGCTGGGAGTGGAGCCTGGAGGGGCGGAGCTGGGAGTAGAGCCTGGAGGGGGCAGAGCTGGGAGTAGAGCCTGGAGGGGCGGAGCTGGGAGTGGAGTCTGGAGGGGCGGAGCTGGGAGTAGAGCCTGGAGGGGCGGAGCTGGGAGTAGAGCCTGGAGGGGCAGAGCTGGGAGTAGAGCCTGGAGGGGCAGAGCTGGGAGTAGAGCCTGGAGGGGCGGAGCTGGGAGTAGGAGCCTGGAGGGGCGGAGCTGGGAGTAGAGCCTGGAGGGGCAGAGCTGGGAGTAGAGTCTGGAGGGGCAGAGCTGGGAGTAGAGCCTGGAGGGGCGGAGCTGGGAGTAGAGTCTGGAGGGGCGGAGCTGGGAGTAGAGTCTGGAGGGGCAGAGCTTGTAGCCTGGCGCCACTTGCTGTGGCCTCCCAACCAATGCAAAAAAGGAGGGGTGTAGTTTTTGTAGTTTTTGCCAACTATGCCAGACCCTCATAGGAAGAGAGATGAAGGAGGGTTGAAATGGGAGCCAGAAGGTTCAGGGCCGGAGCTTGTCCCTGTGTTCCTGGGGACGGGAGAGGTGGGATGGAGGGACCTGTCGTGGTCCCAGCTTGCATGATTTTTGGCGCACATCAGGCCATGACTGTCCCCAGGCCCTACAGCTTCCTCAGCTCTCTCTATCCCTGCAGCAGCACGGCACAGCAGGGAGGGCACTAGCTTTACACCAGCCCAGGTTTGATCCCCAGCACCCTATATGGCCCCCCAAATCTCTCCAGGGGTGATCCCTGCGTGCAGAGCCAGAAGTAAGCCTTGAGCACTGTTGGGTGCGGTCCCCAAAACAAAACAAAACCAGAAACTGCAGCACCACCAGACAGCGATGTTTGTAGCAATAGCCAGGACACTTGTGGGTTCCTGAGGGTTAAGCAGGCACTAGCCTGCAGAGAGGGCAGATTCGAGGACAGTGTGGGCAGGGAGGTTTGTTCCAGCACAGTGTCCTGGGAGTGGCTGGCTCCAGGGAGGCCTGGCTCAGGCTCTACAGGGTACTACAGGCCTGGCATTTGGGATAGTAACTTACATCAGATACCCTGAGAGCTGGTTAAAAGCAGTTTGTTGCTTCCTGCTCCCCACCCCTGGAGCTCTGGTTGTCGGAGGTGTGGGTGGGGCCTAGGAATTGGTATTTGGTCCTGGCCACACTTGAGGGTTCACGGGGGGAGGGTTTTTTAAAAAATTCTTTTTCTATTGATTTTCATGCCTACATTTCCATTGTCTACCACTGAATGGAGGAATTGTACTTTTTCATTAATGAAGGTGATTTTTGCAATGAATTAGCTACAGGGTGGAAGAGCCAGAGACATTAGTGGAGCTTCAAAAGAACGAGTGGGACCCAATCATAGAGTGGGCTGAGAAGAGGGTAAGTGGCACAGCCTGGGTGTGTGGCGGGCGGCCGCGGGTCTGTGGGGCAGCCACAGCTCGCAGCTCTTAGGGGTAGCAGCACTCCCTTGGGATCAAGCATCTCCCTCGTGGCCGGGGCTGGGTCCACCCCTGAAAAGACTGTTCTCATATGCATTTCAGCTGCTATGCCCAGAGCCACTTGCAAGGAGAGGGCTGGGGAGATAGTTCAGTGGATGAGGCACCTGTCTTGCATGCAGCTGACTAGTACCACTTATGGTCTCCTGAGCCCTGCCAGGGGGATCCGAGGCAGAGGCAGAGTTAGCCCTGAATACCACCAGGTATGCCCCCCACCCAAACCAAAAGATTTGAAAAAGGGGAGAGAGAGCACAGCAGGTAAGGTGCTTGCCTGGCACTCCATACCGTTCCCTGACCTGTCAGGAATAAGTCCTGAGCACTGCGGATGTGACCTGAAAACAAAAAGTACAGGGATAGAACTCCAGGTCTACCACGTTGACTCTGTGAGCCTGGACTCGTGACTCAGTCTCTGAGCTGAGAGTGGGGGTCCTCATCCCTCCCCTGTTCATCAGAAGGAGCAAAGGAAGGGGCGCTCAAGGCCCTGCCTGGCACACCATAAAAGCTTGTGGTTTGGCAGAGACCATCTCAGTCACTGCCACAATTGCTGGGCTATCAAACCACAGAGGAGCGGGTGCGCTTCCGTGCATGGAGAAAAGCCCGCATGGCCGCCTGAGAAACCCTTGGTCATGTCGCCAGAACATGCGGTGGCAGATCAATTCAGGTTTATGTATTCCGAGGAGGGCTTGGAAGAGCTGCTCTTCGTGGTGCTGCCCCGCCAGCTCTGCAGTGTGGCTGAGGGGAGCGTTTCTGCCATCTGGCTCCTCTGTGTCTTTTTCTGAGCGCCCGCAGGGTTCAGGCTTTGTGTGTGCTTGGTTTTGTTTCCATTAGGTTCTTTCTCTTTCCTTCCCCTTCCTTGATGATACTTGTCCGGGAGCTGCTGAGGTCCCCAACGATATCAGGAAATGAGTTCCCTGCTACCTCCGAAGCTGATAGGAAATGGAATCCAGCGCAGTTCCAAAAGGTTTTTTTACTAATTACAATTAAAACAAGCTCTGCTACTACAATCCAAGATAATTGGATTCCCCAGACCTCTAGCTCTTGGTCAGAACTTAGACCATGTACTCGGGCCCAAGTCTCCTACCAAAGTGGATTCCAGTACCTCAAGTCAGTCCCTTGTCACCAAAAGTAATCCTATCACCAGGGAGGGTATCACTTGTATCACTTGTCTTCCCGTTGTTAATCAACTTGCTCAAGCAGGCACCAGTAGCATTTCCATACTTCCTAGTCACAAGCTAATGTAGCCAAAGGGTATCTGCTCGCACCAGGAACACGAAGAGCCTGAAACCATTCGTTCGGGTCATGGAAATGAGGTCTATAATTGTTACTGGTTTTTGGCATATCAAATATGACACGGATAGCTTGCCAGGCTCTGCCGTGTGGGTGATATACTCTCAGTAGTAGGCTCTCAGTTCGTGCATTTACTGATAAACCGCAACAGGGAGAGATCCACTTTTTCTTGGGTAGAGCTCTGACGGGCTGTGGAATCTGGATGTTGAAAATGGCGGCCCTCATGGTGTGGGGGTTTCTCTGACTTCTTGCAAGGCTCTATTGAGATGGCGGGCCAGAGCTAGAACTCGCCTTCCCTCCCGACGCCTCATGATCAGCTGAGCACAGGGAGAGCTGTAGCAGCTCTGCCCCGTGTATCAGGTCAGCAAAAATCAATGAATCAGCTTCTAGGTGTAGAAGTAGAGTGGTACCTACTTGTTTCAGTTCTAAACAAATGATTATGCCAGCGACTAGCTCCTTTCTACCATCAGATTATCTCCCCATCAAAACACTGGAGAAGCAGGTAGAGCGTTTGCCTCGCATGCCGCTGGCCCATGCTGGCCCCAGTTCAATCCCCAGCATCCCATATGATCCCCCCAGGGTGATTCCTGAGTGCAGAGCCAGGAGAAACCCCTGAGCATTGCTGGGTGTGACCACCCCAAAAAAAAAAAAAACCACTGGAGAGAGGAAGGGAGGAAAGGGGGGGGGGGGGTGGGGAGAAGGAGAGAGAGAGAGAGAGAGAGAGAGAGAGAGAGAGAGAGAGAGAGAGAGAGAGAGAGAATAAAGAAATACATCTCAATGGATGTGAATGTATATTCACTGGGAGAAACACATCGTAATTTCATGGGTTTCATGCAACCTTGATGGAACCCACAAGGTCCGTTTATTTTCTTCTGCACCTAGGTGGTTTTGAATGTCTTGTCCTCTGTTTACTAAAAAGGGTTATGCTTGCCTACTTTAGGGCAAACTAGTATGAACCTTCCTTTGATCTAAAATGATAGTCTCAACATAGCCAGAGTGGTAGTCTCCTGGTAAGTTCTAACTGTCCCACGCAGGGACCAGTGGGTATTAAGAGGAGCTGTGCCCAATCTAGGTAATATTGAAATCATAACCATTGGGTATTAAGAGGAGCTGTGCCCAATCTAGGTAATATTAAAATCATAGTAGAGATTATAGTAATTTTCAGAAGTTACTGAATCAGAGTCAAAATGACTTATAACTGCCACATTTTCCACCAGTATTTACATAGAAGAGAGATCTCATTAGCATGAATCTGACTTAAGAACATGTAAATAGCTTAAACTGTAAGTAGATTAAACTGATAAGAACAGATACTACACTTGATCTTAGCCAAAAGGCTGAGAAGCATACTCTGTAAGTAGATTAAACAGCAAAGATCTCAAGCTAGCTAGGCCTGGTCATCCAACAGTGTTTGATGACGGGAATTTCTCGATATGCCTAGCTGGGGTGCTGGCACATTTTTAGTTCTCATGCCCTCTGGGTTTCATGCATTGGGATGGTTGCACATACCCTCCAGAGCTTACACTCTTCTCTCAGGCCCACAGTGATTATTGGGAGCTCGCTGAGGGCACCGTGGTGGCCACACATGTGCCTGCAGGATGTGCACTTTCTTGTGTCTTTTGTTTTGGGGCCACACTAGAGATGCTCAGTGGTTACTTCCAACTCTGGACTCAGGAATCACTCCTAGCGGTGCTTGGGGCGGCCATCTAGGGTGCCAGGGATCAAACTTGGATCAGCTGTATGCAAGGCTACCCACTGAACTATCACTCCAGCCCATCCTTGGATTTTATAGTAAGGGGTATAACTAGTTACTAAAGGAGCAAGTGAAACAGAATAACTGTAGTGTATGAGCACTATGAATATAGTGTCGTTTTGGAGCCACACTCGGCAGTGCTCAGGTCTCAGGGATCACGTAAGCCCGATGCTTACCTTGCAGTGCATCAGGGCTCTGATTCAGGGATCATTCCTCAAGGGCTCAAGGGCTCATGGGGTGTGGGGGTTTAAGCCGGGCTGGCCACGTGCAGGACAAGCTCTTTCCCTGCTATGCTCTCTCCAGCCCTGTCATTCTGGAGCTTAATGAATTAGGACAATAATTTAGGTGCCAGAAGTCTCTCTATTATGGTATAAACTTTTCAGCTTTTTGGGGCAATTGAGAATTCTCATTGTAAGTGTCTTAAAGTTCAACCTTGAGGAAGGTTTGCGATGCCGTCATTCAGAATCTGTTGTGCTTGTGGACTTGTGGGTGGGCCACGTCCTGCAGCTCTCAGCATCTGTTTCCCAGGTCTGTGCTCAGGGGATAATCCTTGCTCTGCTGAGGGACCCATATACGATGCCAGGGTTAAACCGGGGTTAGGTACCACATACAAAAGCAAGCACCTTAACCCCTGCTCTGTCTCTTCGGCCTCTCCCTTCAAGTTCCTTTTGAACTACTAGAAATTTCAACAAGAATATATCTAGTCCTTGGGACTGGAGTGATAGCATAGTGGGTAAGGTGCTTGCTTTGCACACACCTGACCTGGGCTTACTCCCTGCCATCCCTTATGGTCTCCTGAACACTACCACGAGTGATTCCTGAGTGCAGAGCCAGGCAATAAGCCCTGAGCATTACTGGGTCTTCCCCCATTTCCCCCTCAAAAAAAAAAAAAAAGACATATCTAGACCAGGTATATAATGTGCTTGACTTATGAGGCCCTGAGTTCAATGCAGCACTAAAAAACCCAAAATAAAAAATAAACTAATACCAGTGGGGCAGGGGCGGGGTAGGGGGTAGAGTGAGGAATCAGTATATGTAAAAAGAAAATTGTAGAAATTGCTTTTTATATCATTACGTTTTCCTCTTTCATATAGTTATCATGATGCCGGGCGGCGATGGTCCAAGAAGTCGGGGCGGGTGATTTCCTTTCTATGTTATCATTATTCTTTTTTTTTTTTTTGCTTTTTTGGGTCACACCTGGCGATGCTCAGTGGTTACTCCTGGCTCTGCACTCAGGAATTACTCCTGGCGGTGCTCGGAGGACCATATGGGATGCCGGGGGATCGAACCCGGGCCGACACAGGCCGCCACAGGCAAGGCAAACGCCTCTACCCGCTGGGCTATCGCTCCGGCCCCTATCATTCTTTTAAAATGTAGCACTCCTAGCACTCCTGGGGCTGGAGCGATAGCCCAGCGGGTAGGGTGTTTGCCCTTGCAACCGGCGACCCACAGGTTCAGTTCCTGGCATCCCATATGGTCCCCCCAAGCTCTGCTAGAAGTAATTCCTGAGCGACAAGCCAGGAGTAACCCCTGAGCATCACCAGGTGTGACCCCCCAAAAAAAATGTAGCACTCCTGAGACAGATAGTACGGCAGATAGGGTACTCACCTTACATGCAACTGACCTGGGTTCGATCCCCTGCCACCACATATGGCCCTCACCAGCACTGCCAGGAATGATCCCTGATTCCAAAAAAAAAAAAAAAAATATCATTCTTGAAACCAGTTTATGCCTGTGACTATAAACAGTCTTTTTTTTTTTTTTTTTTGGAGGGAGTGGAAGGGGCATCACGCCCTGCGATGCTCAGCATTTACGCGTGGCGCCTCTACCTGCTGTACTATGGCTCCAGCCTCAAGAAACAGTCCTTGGGAAGATGATTTACAGAGGATTATCAGGAAAACAGCATTTCAAATATGGCCTCAAATGTGAAAAATATTTTAAAAGATTATAAGAGTAGATAGCCTGTGTGGGCTGGAGAGCTAACAGCAGGTCGGGTGCTGTCCTTGCAGGCAGCCAACCCAGGTTCCATCCCCAGCCTCCTGTATGTTCCCCCTACGGCTGCCAGGTGTGGCCAACCCTCCCCCCAAGAAAAAATATGTTGCCTGGCGTTTTTGGTGGAGAATGCAGGCAAATAAATTATAATTTAAGCAGACACCCCCCCCCACCTCTTTTTGTGTGATTGGTTAATCCTGCCTTCATATAGGATTTTCACTTGGTTTTTCTCTTGGATGACTGGAAATCATCAGATCAGGAGCTGCTGTCCCAGGACTAGCCCCCGGCCACATACAGTCCCTTTGGTCACCTGCCCCGAGTGGGTACACACATGCTGACCAGTTTAGGGCTTTGCTTCTTGGACTACACAACCAATTAGGGTCACACTTTTTACATTTATAAATATATAAAGTCTTTTCATTTCAGATACGATGTGGAGATTGGCTCCTCCACCAGTATAATGGGGCCCAGCATCCCAGCCAGGACTCGGGAGGTGCTCGCCAGCCACTTGGCTTCATACAACATGTGGGCCTTACAAGGTGGGTATGGAGCTTGCAGTGGGCTGGGAAGACGGGTGAGACCTGGGCTGGAGCAGCGCCTCTCAGCCTTCTTCATGGCCCCTTCCAGCTTGCTTCCATCCTGTGACCAACCCCATTTTACCAGTTGGCCCCTGGCCTCCTGCTGTGTATGTTATTTATTACGTAAATAACAAAAAGCTATTTGTAATTTTTTTAAACCTGTGGGCCCCTAGGACTGACAGGCAACTAGTTGAGAACTGCTACTCTAGAGAGTGGTCAGTAAGTTAAGGAATTGTGAGACACTTCCACTAGAAACTTCTAGTAGAAACTTGGCTTTCTCTAGGGGATTCTCAAGTCAAGGCCAGTTGGTCTGAGTGGAGCTCATGCCTGCCTGGAATCAATGGGCGAGGGCGTGTCTGAGTCCCCAGGTGCAGGAAAACCAGAGTGACATGGCTGGAGGATGCAGAGTGTCTAACAGCACCACAAATAGCACATGCCCCCTTTGCTCCAGCCTGCCCTCTCCGAGGCTCCAGGGACGCCCGGGGGACAGGCCTCTGGGTCTTGACTTGTTCTGTGTCCCTGCAGGGATTGAGTTTGTAGTGACCCAGCTCAAGTCCATGGTGCTGACTCTGGGCCTGATTGACCTGCACCTGACAGTGGAGCAGGCCGTGCTGTTGTCGCGCCTGGGGAGGAGGGGTACCAGGTAAGGCCGGCACCCGGGAGGGACGGCACCCATACACACACACACACCACACCACACCACACCACACCACACCACACCACACCACACCACACCAACCACACCACACCACACCACACCACACCACACCACACCACACCACACCACACCACACCACACCACACCACACCACACCACACCACACCCCGCAGCTCTCAAGAGATCACTCCTGGTGGAGCTTGGGACCATATGGAGTGTTGGGAATTGAACCCAGCTTGGCTACATGCAAGAAAATGCCTCACCCGCTGTACTATCATTGTGCTATCACTCTGGCTCAGTAAATCTAGTCTTTATTAACTTTTTTTTTTCTTCTTTTTGGGTCACACCCGGCGACGCTCAGGGGTTATTCCTGGCTCTGCACTCAGGAATTACTCCATGGGGTGCTCAGGGGACCATATGGGATGCCGGGATCAAACCCGGCCGGCACAGGCCGGCTGTGTGCAAGGCAAACGCCCCTACCTGCAGGGCTATCGCCCGGGCCCCTAACTTTTGGGTATATATGGAAACCCATATGTAAGCCAATGAAAGTAATGTCAGGTGATCATAATAAGAATATAATGGGGGAGGAGGGGTTGGAGAGATGGTCCAGTGGGTAGGGCGCTTATTTTGTACAGGGTCGAACCCGGTTCAATCCCCCTTCATCCCATATGGTTCCCTGAGCATCTCCAGGAGTGATTCATGAATGCAGAGCCAGGAGTAACCCATGAGAACTGCCGGATGTGCCCCACACCAGAGATAGTAAGAGAGATGGTACAGCAGGTACCATGGAAAGAAAGGGCTTTTTCTTTCCATATGGCTGACCCAGGTTTGATTCCTGGCACCCCATATGGTTCCCTGAGCCTGCTAGGTGTGATCTCTGAGCACTTCTGGGTATGGCCCAAAAACAAAAATACAAAGCTAAGGGGGCCGGAGCGATAGCCCAGAGGGTAGGGTTTTTGCCTTGCACGCAGCTGGCCCATGCCGGCCCAGGTTCAATCCCCAGCATCCCATATGGTCCTCCAGCACCGCCAGGAGTAATTCCTGAGTGCAGAGCCAGGAGTAACCCCTGAGCATTGCCGGGTGTGACCCAAAAAAGCAAAAAAAAAAAAAAAATAAATAATATATATATATATACACATATATATATATAAATATAAAATATATATGTATAAAGCTAAAACTTTTTTTTTGTGTTTGAGGGGGAACACATCCCATGGTGCTTCCCCTGGATGGACCCTGAGGGCCTTCTTGACCCCTGGGCCAGGTGTCCTATGGGTAGCCTTAACCACTGCCTCCCGGTCTGCAATGCTCACTCTTGACAACGTGGAAGCCACTGTCTTTAGGGCTAGTGCATGGCTCTGGCTGGCAGGCAGCTGGGCCTCTCAGGGCGTGCCTTGTCCTCCGCTCAGATCCAGAAGTGGGGCAACGTCGAGTGGGCCCACGACTCACGAGCTGCAGGAGCTGCGGGGCCCACCGCCGCCGGCACCCTCTTTGTCCACCTCTGCTCTGAGAGCACAACGGTCAAGCACAAGCTCCTGCAGGAATGAGGGGCGGGGACAGCCAGAGGACACTGACTGCACAGCCGCAGGCCGGCCCTGCCCATGGGCTCCCTGCTCTGTCCCCACCTGCATCGCGCCAGATGCCTGAGACAGTACCTCCACAGTCAGGAGGACGGAGTCGGCGCTGACCCATCCTATGCCCTGGCCAGCAGCTTGCAAGGGGTGTGTGTTGGAGGAGCGACTTTCTCAGCCCTGATTTAATAAATATCTCTCTGCCCCTGCACTCCAAGCCCCACCGGGCTTTTTTGTGATCATGGTACCTCCCCTGCCAGGTAAGTATCCACCCGCTCTCTGCCCCTCACTCTGTCCCATTCCTAGGCTGTGTCTGGCCTCACCAGGCCGGGCAGCTCGTCCTTCCACTGCTCGTTCACTCTCTGTAGCCAGCAGCCAGAAATCCCACTCTGGTGACAGCCTCACTCGTGGCCCTCAATCGGAAAGTTTTTTTTCTCCTAGTTTTCAGTCTAAAGATCTTTGGAAAGTGAATCCTTGGTGTGTCATTTTTCTTCTATTTGTTGCTACTGTTTTAGAAAAAGTTACTTTTGAGAGCAGACAAATGTGTATTGTTTGGGGGGTTAAAAGTCAGGGTAGGCCTGGCAAAGACCATTTATCACCGTGTGTCCCGCTCAGGCCGAGATTCCTACAAGAGGACTTGCACGGCCTGTAAGGCAGGTGGGACTTTGGTGTCAGGGACCTGTACAGGGAAGCAGGTAGAGTTTCTTTCTCTTTTCTGTTCTTTTCTCATCTTGTCTTTTCTTCCTTCCTTTCTTCCTTCTTTTTTTTGTGAAGCAAGATTGTTTCTATTGATTGAAACTTAGAAAGATGTGAGGGGGGACGAGAGTGATAGCACAGCGGGGAGAGCATTTGCCTTGCACACGGCCAACATGGGTTCTATTCCCAGTATCCCACATGGTCCCCCCTAGCATCACCAGGAGTAATTCCTAAGGGCAGAGCCAGGGTAACCTTTAAGCCTCTAAGCACTGCTAGGTGTGACCCAGAAAGCAAAAAAAAAAAAAAAAGATGTGAGGGGAGATAAAGCGGAAGTACATGCTGGAGGGAGAACACGGGCTTCTCCGAGTGGAGAGAGCAGAGACATAGAGACAGTGAGGCCGTGTCACGGGAGGCGGCCTGCGGAGGCGAGCCTGGTCTCTGCACTTTTCAAGCCGCTTCTCAGAGCCTTCGGAGCTGCCTGTCCTTGCACACCTGAGTAACGAAATGACAGTAACAAGTAACGTTACTGTGACGTTGTGGGCACTGAGCACTTCTGGGTACTGACTGTGGGCACTGGCGTCTCCACTCCCTCTGCACTCTCGCTGAAGCCCCCGCCTTCTTCTGAGCAGCTACTACATCTCCAGCTCCGAGAGGAAGCTCAGGCTGCAGAGGTGATGTGGGGAGCCAGCCTACGCTCTGAACCTCTGGTAGCCCCTTGGGTCCTGATGGCCAAGCTCTAGTCACCAGAGCAGCCTCTCCTCTCTCCTTGGGGCGGACCTGGGAGCTGCATAGTCTCCTGCTTCACTCCTGGCACCTGGAGGGGAGGCTCAGTCAAGGCCAGCCTCCACCTATGGCCAGCTGCCGCCCTTGACTCCTCAGAGGGAATGGGGCTGCACGACCTGTGTGCCTCAGCCAGGGGTCACCCACTAGCCGACTGGCCGACACCCGCTCAGCGCCTTGTTGGCTTTTTCTCTAACTTCGTGTGAATTCTGATTTTGGTTTTCAAGGAATGGGGAAGAAATTGACATAAGTCCTTTAATTTCTTTCTACATCGGAGGTTTTATTTTTGAGGGGTGAGGGAAGAACGGCTTTAGGGAGGAGGATTCAGGAGTGATCCCAGCGACTTGCATGTTGGGCCCAGGGGCTGTCTCCCGCAGGTGCCCTAGTCCAGAATATCACTGGATTCCAGGTTGTCCAGTTCGCTCTGTATGTGGTCGATGTACTGATTGATTTCCTTCACTCGCTTGCGATTCCTGTCAATCTCATCCTTGTGAATCTGAGGGGGAGACCAAAGCGCAGTGTGCTGGTGTCAGATAATTGGTTAGTGCCTTTCTCAGGTCTAGGGCGAGGAAGGACAGGGACTCTTTGAGATTTGCATAGTTTCATCCCTCATTTACTTCAAAGCCCATGTCCTACTAATCCCTGTATTTGAGGTGGGGAGTTAGAAAAACAGCAAAGCGTGGGGATGTTAAAGTCTCACTGAGCGTGAGGCTGGAGAGAGCACAGCTGGACACGTGCTGGCTTGGATCCCCCAACACGACCAGGAGTAACTCCTGAGCCTTGCCCAGTGTGACCCCAAAACATACATAGAGAAATGTAATATTTTTATTATAAATACATAAATAAATAAAAATTTGAAATTATATAATCTATTTTTAATTAAAGTGTCACTGGGCTGGAGCGATAGTACAATGGGGAGGGCGTTTTCCCTTGCTCTCGGCCGACCTGGGTTTGATCCCTAGCATCCCAGCACTGCCAGGAGTAATTTCTGAGTGCAGAGTCAGGAGTAACCCCTGAGCATTGCTGGGTGTGACCCACAAAACCAAAAAGAGGGTGTCACTGGGCAGGCCAGAGATATCCCACAAGGGTAAAGCACTTGCCTTGCATGTGGCACACCCCCTGTTAAAAATGCCAGCGCTGCCTATGGCCTCCTCAGCACTGCCAGGGTTCACTCTGGATCACAGAGTCAGGAATAGCCCCCTAAACACCACCAGGTTCAAAAATGTAAAGTCTCACTGGGAAATATCAGGTCTTTAGCGTAGAATTTTATAATCCTTAATTTTTTTGGGGGGGGGGGGGTTACTTTCTTCTATTATTGCAAATAGTATGCAGCACCTGGTAGCCACAGAGGCTGGGGCAGCCTGCTAGGTCCGAGCCTTCACTCACCTTGTCCACTAAATGTGTGCACCAGGAATTGACCTTGGTCACCAGCCTGCCTTCCCGGTTGTCAATCTTCAGGAGGTGGATGTCATGTGATGCCCCGACTGCATTGGCAATTGTGTCTTTGTCAACAAAAAGCTGATGAGCAAGAAAGAGCAGCTGAGCATCAAAGGGCCTGAGAGCAAAAGGAACGGGGGTTCCCTGCCTGGGGGAGCCAGTGCCCCGCTTGTGGTGGTGGTGGGGGTTACACCTAGGAGTTCAGACCGGTGAGGTGGGTGCTAGGCCACTGAGCCGCAGCCCCAGCCCACTGCCCCGGCCTCGTCTCCTGGAGTGGGGCCTAGGGGCCGAGGGTGTGTGCATGGTGTTGCATCAGGGCCAGGTGTGTGCATGGCGTTGCACTGGGAGTGCATTTTCTCCAGGCATGAGGGGCCCATCCTCATTCAGGACGTATGCTATCATCCTCGGGCACCTTGAGTCTGGCCTGACGCCTGTGGCTGGGAGGGAGGGTGACACTGGTCGGGCCTCCAGGCTGCACTAACTCATAATCCCCACCCCCAAATGGTGCTGCTCATCCCCTGCTTCTCAGATCATACTTGAGGTCTCCCCCTCTGTTCCTATCCTTGCTTTATTTTCTGCTTTGTTTAAAAAAAAATGGGCTAGAGAGATAGTACAGCCATAGGATGCTTGCCTACTATGCAAATGCAGCTGACCCAGGTTCCACAGCATACTGAGGGCAGAGCCAGGAGGAACCCCTGAGCATGACCCAAAAACAAAACAAACAAATTAAAAAATCACAAACCAGGGGCCGGAGCGATAGCCCAGCAGGTAGGGCATTTGCCTTGCACGCGGCCGGCCCGTGCCGGCCCGGGTTCAATCCCGGCATCCCATATGGTCCCCCGAGCACCGCCAGGAGTGATTCCTGAATGCAGAGCCAGGAGAAACCTCTGAGCATCGCCGGGTGTGAGCCAAAAAAAAAAAAAGAAAAATCACAAACCAGCCTCTCCAACAGGGTGGGCTGGTCCTGAGTTCTGCCAGACTGCTTCGTGGCTGGCAAGTTTGCCCTCCAGGAGGCTTGTTTCCCAGAGCAGGACAGAGTGCTAGGCCACCTAGGGGTCACGAGCACACCGAAGGGAGGGACTCAGGCTGAATATTCTGCATCGTGGAGAGGACTAGGAACACGGCCGTGTTTTTCCTTCCTATACCAGTTATTCATTCAATCATCTCCAAAATATGGCCCGTAAAATCTTTTTTTTTTTTTTCAGCGAAGTAAAACAGGTTTTATTAAGGGGGTTTTAGGAAAGGGAAGGAGGAGGGAAAGTAAGAGAGAGAGAGAGAGAGAGAGAGAGAGAGAGAGAGAGAGAGAGTGTGTACACATCTCAAGAGGGGAGATGAGGGCAACACACGTGCTTTCGGGTACCACATGTGCTCGGCCACGTGGGCTCAGGCAGCATGTGTGTCCATGCAGCATGTGCGCCAGGCCCGTAAAATCTTGGGATGTCACTGTTTCTCCAAAAAAGGTATTCTTTGGTCAAATGCACTTGGGAAAGGCAGCCCACTCCTCGGCCCTTCTGGATTTCACAGCGCATACAGCATTTTTCCAGAGAAGCTCTGGACAGTGCTGTGGAAAATAATCCCTTTCAACTTTCCCAGCTTTTGATTTATTTAGCCACAGACCTCTTTTCAGAGTAATGCCAGTTAATTTCTCGTGGAACTCTGGTTTTCCAAAGAATACCATGTGGGAAAGTCGGGGTTGCTGATGTGAGGAACGAGGCCACGGTTGGAGGTGGGGGTTACAGCTAGGGCAGCCCCGGGCGAGAAATGGCAGGGGGCCATTAAGTTCTTCCCCTGTGCATGAAAGACCCAACCATGCTCTGGGGAGGGCTCGGGCACATGTGCCTAAGTGGTCAGCCTGGTGAGTTTAAAATAGCTACAGTCACAGTTCTACCATCAATGAAAGGACCTAATTCCTTTTAAAAAAATGGGTCACAAAGCAAGAGAGAGGGTACAGGAAATAAGGCGCCTTTGCAGGTGGCTGTTGGATGAGGAGGCCTAGTTAGCTTGGGATCTTTGCTATTTAATACACTCACAGTTTAATCTATTTACATGTTCTCGATCCAAGGTTCATGCTAATGAGATCTCTTCTGTGTAAACACTGGTAGAGGGTGTGGCAGTACAAGAGTCATTTTGACTCCGAATCAGTAATTTCTGAAACATTACTATAATCTCTACTATGATTTCAATGTTATCTAGATTGGGCACAGCTCAATCTAGATATACCCACTGCTCCCAGCATGGGACAGTTAGAATTTGCCAGGATACTACCACCCTGGCTACCTTGAGACTATTGTTTAATGTTAAGGAAGGTTCATGCTAGTTTGCCCCCAAGCAGGTGAGCATGACCCTTTCAGTAAACAGAGGACAAGACACTCAGAATCACCTTGGTGCAGAACAGAAAATAGATGGACCTTGTGGGTACCATCTAGATTACATGTAATTATGATGTGTTTCTCCCCATGAATATACATCCATTGAGATGTATTTATACCAGCTCTCTCACTCTCTTCATAAGAGATAATCTCAGAGAAAGGGATTTGTCCCTGGCATAATAGCCATTTGTTTAGACCTATACTAGGTCTACACCTCGAAGCTGATTTTGTTGATCTTTGTTGAAAAAGGACCCTCCCTGAAGATTAGGATTACTTTTGAATATATAAGGGGACTGATTTGAGGTATGAGAATCCACTTTGGTGGGAGACTTGGGCCCTCGTGCATGGTCTAAGTTCTGACCAAAAGCTAGAGGTCTGGGGAATCCCATTATGTTGGATTGTAGCTGCAGAGCTTGTTTTAGTAAAAGACTTTTAGAACTGCGTTGGACTCCTGAGTTTTCATCCATTCCCCACCAGCTTTGGAGGTAGAAGGGAACCCGTTTCCTGATATCCTTGGGGACCCCGCAGCTCCCCGACAGGTGACTAACTCCTGGTTCAAGTTTCTGGCACCCAAGAGTCTGAGCATTGCCAAGAATCACCTCTGAGCAGAATTCGGAGTAGCCCCTGAGTATTGCTGGACTTTCCCACTCCAGCCCTCCAAAATGGGTCACCGTTGATCTCCAATATGAGATATAGAATTAGTTATGAAGTGTAACCTTCTTAAAATGCAAGTAAAAGGAAACTGGTTTAGGGACTGGAGCAATAGTACAATGAGGAGGGAGTTTGCATTGCACGAAGCCAATCTGGGTTTGATCCCCAGCATCCCATATGGTCCCTGACACTGCCAGGAGTGATTCCTGACTGCAGAGCCAGAAGTAACCCCTGAGCACTACTGGGTATGGCCCAATAAACAAAAACAAAACAAAAATTAAAAAAAATTGTTTAAGGGATTAATTTGTGGATTGTGACCATGGTTCAGAGAGCCGGAGGAAATGCTTTGGAAGGGGCTCCAGGTTTGAGCCCCAGCACTTGTTCCCCAAGCACCATGCTGGGAGGAGCGCCCAGCACTTCTGAGCATAACTCCAAAACCAAAGAAAATTAGAGAGAATATACAATTTGTTTTCAGCCATTTATGGATCATTTGTTAATGGCTTTCAGGTGCCAGTGGTGACTCATTTCTGGACATGTGGTTCTGCCTAGTGTCCCCTCCTCAGACAGTTCTATAATGGTTTGAGTCCACGGCTGGAGGTGTCTAGGGACTACTCCCAGCTCTGTGCCTGAGCACCGTACAGTGGGGCCTCTCTGTCCCTCAGAGGCGTCACCCCACCTGCAAATTGGGGTTGAATATTCCCCAATTCCCTTGTTTCTGCAGGGCTGGAGCACTGAGGCGGAAGCAGAGGTGTGCAGTCCTGGGGAGCAGCGACTGCCCTGGCAAGCCAAGCTCCTGCAGCCGCTCTGGGCCTCAGTGACTGCTCACACATGCAGTTCTAGGGGACAAGGATAGCCCGGCTGGAGCACGTGCTCTGCACCACGCAGTCCCCCGCACAGAATGACCACACGTGGCCCCAGCAGCAGACGATGCAGTCCCCGGCCTGGGATGGCTGCGTGTGGCCCCAACAGCAGCAACATGCATTTCTATTTTGTGTGGGGGAGGGGTGGGTGGGCAGGGGCACACCCGGTGAAGCACTCAAGAACTACTCCTGGCAGTGCCCAGGGAACCAGATGGGATGCTGGGGATTGAACCCAGGTCAGCCGCGCGCAAGGCAGACGCCTGACTCACTGTACTCTCATCCAGCCTGGAGTCGGGTTTTAGAGACAACCTGTCACATTGTCCCAATAACGAGCCTTTTGTCCTGCAACAAGCTCAGTATGCGACGTGGAGCCTGTGACCGCCTCTACACCTGTCGTCTGCTCTCAGTCTGGACCGTCCCCAAGCTCTGTGCTCCGGCTGCCATAGGGAATCTATTTTACTGAGCAAATATGGTCCCCAGGAGAACAGAGCCCCCTGCCCCCGAAAGCAGCCCCCCATCCCCAGGAGAACAGCACCCCCTCCCCGGGAGAACAGCCCCCCCACCTCCCTGCCATGCTCAGCTGTGAAGGCTGCAGCGCCCGGGTGCCCTGGTATGGACAGTCCTGTCTGCTGGGCCCACAGGGAAAGTCGTGACAGGCCCTGCTGCCTGTGAGGCTCCACACGGGATACTCGGCACCCCCAGAAGACCAGGGCAGCCCTCAGCCCGAGCAGAGCCCCACCGCCTAAGAGCCTGGTGCTCTGGTCACAGACCACGCGGAGAGGCAGCCCCGATGCCGTGGGCAATTCCCCCACGTTCTGCAGCTCACAGGGTTTGACTGCTAAACTCTGGTCCTCACAGGCCTCCTAAGGCTCTTGGCGCCTGCCCACACTGCCCAGTGTCCCCTTCTGTGATCAGGGTGATGCCAGCAAGGCCGTTGCAGCATTCCAGGTGTGGTGCATTTCATGAGAGCACGAGTGACTCCTGCGGGACAGTGGGGAGCACTCTGACTCCCTGGGGGGGGTTGGACTGGGTGGGGGCTTGCTCGGCGTGGGGGCTCTCGGGACAGTGGGGAGCACCTGACTCCTGGGACAGTGGGGAGCACTCTGACTCCTGCGGGACAGTGGGGAGCACTCTGGACTCCTGCGGGACAGTGGGGGAGCACTCTGGACTCCTGCGGGACAGTGGGGGAGCACTCTGGACTCCCTGCGGACAGTGGGGAGCACTCTGGACTCCTGCGGGACAGTGGGGAGCACTCTGGACTCCTGCGGGACAGTGGGGGAGCACTCTGGACTGCCAGGACAGTGGGGGAGCACTCTGGACTCCCAGCTGACACAGGCACTGAGGGCTCCTGTAGGAACTGGTGTCGGGGTGCTGGGCAGAGCTGCCCTGGCAGGAGGGAGCGAGGCCCTACCCTGCCTGCTGCTCCATGATGAACCTTTGGGCCCATCGTGAGGGAAGAAGCTTGTTTCCTTCCTGGGTGCCTGCTGTGAGGGGCACCTCCTACCCTGTGTCTGGGTGTTGAGGGAGGGAGCGAGTGGCAGTGAATGACTTCTCTAGCACCCACACAGTGGGGCTGAACGATCAGCTCCTGGCCCCACATTGCTACTGACACAGAGGCCGCCCCTGCTTCCCTATGTACCAACAGACAGCGAGAAGAGGCACAGAAGCAAATGGGCATAAACAGGAATATTTTCATAGGGAGACGGGCGCTGACTAGTAATAGTGACAGCTGCTCTTCAGAGAGGCCACGAGGGCTGCGAGACCCAGGGTACCTGAGAACAGCGTGTCTGCAGGGTGGCACGGCCAGGGAGCAGCTGGAGAACTGCTGCTCAGAAACTGGGCGCCCAGGGTGGGTGAGGTGGAGACTCCCGGGCAGGCCTGGCCAGAGGAGGACCAGAAGGGCATGGCAAGAGGTAAGCAGGTGTTGGGCAGAAGCACAAATTGCTCCGTTTGGATTTTCAAAGTGTCTCTCTGGCTGCAACCAGACAACTAATTCTAGGCAGCCGGGCGGAGGCGGATACCCAGGCAAAGAAGACGGTGGTGGTGTTGCGGAGATGAAGCTGAGAAACGGCATGAAAGGAGGATGGAGGACTTGAAGCAGGCGGCAACAGCCAACAGCCACAGAGCCCAGCCACAGAGCCCAGCTGACGCATCACTGGCTGCCCAGTCCACAGTGGTGAGCAGGGAGCACAGTGTAGCATCGAGGGTTAAGGAGAACTTCAGGCGACAGAGAGGAAGTACGGGATGAAGGTGCTGCTGGCCTTGCATGCGGCAGCCTCTGGTGACGGCCCCATCACCAACCACATGGCCCCGAAAACTACCAGGTGCTGCCCTGGAGGCTCCCAAGTACCACCAAGTATTGCCCAGATAATTCCCAGCACTGCAGAGCCCAAACAGAACCACATCCTCCAGCCTGCACTGAAGCACTGGCCCAGTTCACCAAGAACCATCAAGTGCCACTCAGAGAGCCCCCACAAAGGACTTTAGGTGACCACAGACCTTAATCTGTAATGAGCGCCCTTGCATGTGCCCCAGCCCACAGGTGCGGAGACCCTACCCGCTGCTTGCTTTCTTTGCCTATTTGATCTGCCAGTCACACTGGGCAGATGCGGAACTGAGGCCATTGTGGGGAAGGGGGCTTCAGGCTTGCTGGTAGCAGGCGCCCAACACACCCTCACTTACTGTGCGCAGCTCCTCAGGCATCTCATCGTCCAGGTCGCCCTTTGGCGACCTTCTCCAGGGTGTTGATGGAGATCTCCAGGAGCTTCTCATGGTGGTGATTCTCCAGGTCCCGGCACTGGGCCATCGTACAATTGAGTCAAGCAAAGGCAGAGGCAGCGAGGGCCGGAATGGGCCCAGGACTGGGCATCTGCCTGCACCATCTCCAATGGCTCCAAACCCCAAAACTACCCCCGACCACAAGCCCCGCCTCTGATTGACCTCCACCAGCCCTTGGTAAAGGGTCCCTCCAGCTCCTCGCTATTCCACTTTGCTCATCACAGTCAACGAAGACCTGCTCTCACATCCTTGTCCTCTGACCTCATAAACTCACCCTCTGACCTCACAGGCCTCCCCGACCTCACAGGCCTACCCTCTGACCTCACAGAATGGCCCCCTGACCTCACAGGCCCACCCTCTGACCTCACAGGCTCACCCTCTGACCCACAGGCCCACTCTCTGACCTCATAAACCCCCCTCTGACCTCGCCCGCCTCCTAACCTCACAGACTGGCCCTTGACTCACAGGCCCACCCTCTGACCTCACAGATGGCCTCTGACTCAAGGCCCCCTTGACCCAGATGCTCTGACTTCACAGGCCTGCCCTCGACCTCACGCCGCCTCACAGACTGGCCCTGACTCCAGGCCCACCCTCTAACCTCAAGCTGGCCTGACCACAGGCCCACCCTCTGACCTCACAGACTGGCCCTCTGACTTCACAGGCCCGCCCCTCTGACCTCACAGGCCTGTCCTCTGACCTCATAAACTCACCCTCTGACCTCACAGGCCCGCCCTCTAACCACAGATGGCCTGACTCACAGGCCCGCCCTCTGACCTCACAGGACCACCCTATGACCTCATAAACTCACCCTCTGACCTCACAGGCCCACCCTCTGACCTCACAGACTGGCCCTTTGACTTCACAGGCCCGCCCCAAACTCACAGGCCCACCCTGTCACCTCAGACTCACCCTCTGACCTCACAGACTGGCCTCTCTGACTTCACAGACCTATCCTCTGACCTCACAGGCCCACTCTCTGACCTCATAGGCCCACCCTCTGACCTCACAGGTCCACCCTCTGACTTCACAGGCCCGCCCTCTGACCTTACAGGACCACCCTCTGACCTCATAAACTCACCCTCTGACCTCACACGGCCCTCTGACCTCACAGAAGCCTCTGACCTCACAGGCCCGCCCTCTGACCTCACAGGACCACCCTGACCTCATAAACTCACCTGACCTCAAGGCCGCCTTAACTACAGTGGCCTGACTAAGCCGCCTCGCCTCACGTGCGACTCCAGGCCCACCCTGACTACACTGGACCTCCAGCTACCTTGACAAGACTGGCCCTCTGACTTCACAGACCTATCCTCTGACCTCACAGGCCCACTCTCTGACCTCACAGGCCCTCCCTCTGACCTCACAGACTGGTCCCCTGACCTCACAGACTGGCCCTCTGACTTCACAGGCCCACCCTCTGATCTCAGTGCTCGTCCTCTCCCGCAGTGGCCAGAGCAAGCCCCTCAGAGCTTCAGGCAATGGGCTCCAGCCTGTGTCTACAGCTCCAGGGGCTTCCGAGTCCCCAGTGTGGTCTAAGGCCTCCTGCAACCGGCCCTGGTCTGTCTCCTCTGCCCTCCCAAAATGTCCTCCTCACCTTTCCCCCAGCCCTGCTGACCCCCTGTAAGATTTCCCTTTGTGGAGCCCCCTCAGGGATGCTCCTGGGCCTCCATCTCCCCCTGCCCCCATTCAGCAATCTGGCCTCTGTAGAGGTCTCCCTAAGGGGAGCACCAGGCATTTGCTTGGGGGGTGGTGGGAAGCTAACATCAGCCTCTCCACAGGCGGGCCTTAGGTTCAGATGGCAAAAGGGAGCCTGGGGCGAGAGCACAGCAGGCAGAGCACTAGCCTTGCACGTGGCCCACCTGGGTTCTAGTCCTGACACCACATACGATCCCCAGAGCCTTGCAACAGTGATCCCAGGGAGCAGAGCCAGGAGTAAAGCCTGAGGTACTGCCTGGTGTGGCCCCCACACAAACGGCAGAAGGATTGCCAGAACATTAGCTCCTAGACCCTGACATGTAACTTGAGCAGCTTGTATAAATTATAAATAACTACATGTTCATGGGTGATACTGCCCCGCCCCCAGGGTGTGTGTACCGGCAACTCAGGGCAGGCAGGGAACCTGTGGTGTGGTCTCCCCAAATAAAAGAGCATCCCTTATCTGAAAATTACATGACAGGACTTCTGTAAAACAGTGGGCTTCACAGTTCTCCTGCCTTTGAACCTGCAAGCTGACAAGGCCGCCATTGTCTCTATGCTGGGAAATCTCCCTGAGACCCTGTGGAACATGCTTTGAACGTTCTAAATGGTTGCCAAATCCCCATCCATTGGAAATGCGCTTTTTCTCTTGTGAAAAACTGAATGTTTGGGGCCGGAGCGTTAGCACAATGGGTGCGGCATTTGCCTTGCACACGGCCGATCCTGGTTCGATCCCCAGCATCCCATATGGTCGCCTGAGCACTGCCAGGAGTAATTCCTGAGCATTGCAAAAGTGGGACCCAAAAAAAAAAAAACAATTTTTTTTTTTTTTTTTGTTTTTGAGGTCACACCCGCAATGCTCAGGGGCTACTCCTGGCTCTGCACTCAGGAATTACTCCTGGCGGTGCTCGGGGGTTGGGGCTGGGTCGGTAGGCCAGCCCGGGGCCGGCAAGGCGCGCCTCCCCCCCGCCAACCTGGATGTTTTGAAGTTTTCAAGCTTTAGAAGGGGAGGTTTCCATGAATTAGGATCCTGTGATGAATTTAATATCTCTCTGGAGGTGTAGATATTTCTGTAAATCATAGGGCCACAGAGACAGCACAGAGGCTGATGGCCTTGTCTTGTCTATTTCCGTCCAGCTCCACACCCCACGTGGTCACCTGAGCACAACCAGGAGTGACCCCTGAGCAAGAGCCGGTGGGATGTGGCCCAAACTAAACACAAAGTGGAGGAAGTAGAGAGTCTGTGTGTTGACCACATACAGGAAGCCGGGTTGATCCCCAGCACAGCCGGGGGATCACTCTGGGCAACAGTGGGCATGACCCCCACCCCTCCAAATAACCAAGAAAGTGAAATTTTAATCTAAAATACTAACATTTCCCTATTTCTTCCACCAGGGTTGGGTGCTGCTGAAGGTGTGTGAAATGGTAGGGGGCCCGCTTAGGGAGTTGCATCCTGCTTAATTGTCCAGATGCTCCACCTTCTTCCCCAGGCAGCTCCTCCTCACTGCCCCCTGAGGCCAACCTGGGGCTGAGCCCAAATGAAGTCCCAGGCCCCGAGCACCGTCCTCAGGCCCTATAAGGAAAGGATATAGGCTTTGGACGTTTTCAACGAAGAGTCCCACTAAGTCAATGATGTTCCTTTCAAACATGTTTATAGTCTCCTGGGAATGGCAGAGAACATGATTAAAATATACGTATATAGCAACAGACCCAGGAACAAAGGAAGCTCCTTGTCACTCACCCAGCAGACCACAGCCCTTCAGAGTAAACTTGACCTCCCCTCCTGATCTTTCCCACAGCTCTCCACACACGTGGGCTCACAACCCACTGGCACCCTCACTGCTACCCAAATGCTGAATGCCGGTTCCCCCAGCACTTGGCAATGGGACCCTGTCCCATCTCCCTCTCCCAAATGCACACAGCATGAACCCCTTCCTTCCATCACATCCAACAGCCATTCCTCCCTCTGCGATTTCTCATCTCAGAGAATGTTCTGGAACCCCCCCCCCCATGCCTCAACGCTCTCAGCTATGAAATGGGTCTGCTATGTGACACCTCTGTGGTTGTGGTGGTGCTGACTTCAGTCACTTCACCCAAAATGCTTTGCCAGTGGCTGTTAGCCGTCTCCCAACCTCCCCTCTTCCCACAGGCACCCCCTGCAATGTCCTGTCACAGTGCCTAGCAAGGGTCCCCTAGGGGCTTCATGTCGGTTGGAGACGCAATACAAGACGCCATAGTATGGTCGGCTATGCTGGGAACCTCTGGGATCTGTCAGGAGATGCCAGGGGCTGGCAGGGTGGACAGAGTGATAGGAAATCTATGGGAGCCCCAGAACTGTCTACACCAGAGCTAATTACACTTTCTTCAAAGACGGCGTAAACACATCACAATGGGAGTAAGGTCACTGGCAAGCTCGGCTGCACTTCTTGACTGCTGATAATACAAGTGTGAGTCTGCACCAGGTCTGGGCAATCTCGGCTGAGAGGGCTCCAGGCCTGAAGGGGTTGGGAGCTGGTGCCGAGCCCTGCAGAGGGGGAGCTGGTGCCCTCCTGATGTTCTGCTGCGGCTCTCTGCAGAGCTTGTGCACTACCCAGCAGGAAGCCGGCAGCTGCTCTGTGATGTTCCAGGGAAATCTACCCCGTGTCGAGGGGTTGTCACTTGACATGTGAGGAATTGATTAGGCGCTATCTCCTGGCCCAGCCACAGCAGCGTCTGATGAGGTTCAATTCATCACAGCACTCCGGACTCCCAGCCTGGCTGCCTTGTGAGCACACACGTGGCTCTGGCTTCCAGCGCTTTGCACTGTCACGGCACAGTGCTGAACCTCCGACTCCTCACTGGGGCCGCACTGCGGAGCTGTGCAGGGGGAGCCTCTGTTTCATGGGGGTTCACTGTGTCTCAAGCACTGGGACAGCTTCTTTGTTCTCCCCACTGACGGGCTCCCTGGAGGCTGGAGGGAGCAGCCCGGGGGGGAGAGAGCTCACCTCATTCAGCGTAAGCATCACCTGCGCTCTGAAAGGTGGAAATATATTGAAACACAAACACAGGAGTGAAGACAGGCACACGCTGGGCCCTCAGAGGCTGCAGCAGGCAAGCGGCCAGCAGAGGGGCACTCTGGAGAGCTCTCGCGGACTCTTCCACACCAGCCGGCCAGGCAGGGCTGCTTCCAGGCCCCGCCTCACCTCCAGCTGCTCCACCAGCTGCATCTCCAGCGTCATGAGCTCGTCGTACAGCGCTGTGGCGTCTTCACTGTATTCTGTGATCTTTGTCTCCAAGCTCAGTTCAGACTCGTCTCGAATGTCACTAAAGGCACCACTTAGACTCTGGGAACAAAAGCCCTTGCTTTAGGAACACACGACTAAGTCTCAATAGTTTGTAGCAAGCAGCAATTTGGTTGGGTGGGTGAGACTCTGCATTCCTGGCCCAAGTTCCGGTGTCAAACCCACCACTCAGCTCTGTTGAGGCTGTTTTTATTTTGGTTCCCGGTGGGCCACACCTGGTGGTTCTCCAGGCTACTCCAGGCTCTATACTCAGGGATCACTCCTGGGGGTCCCAAGGATTGAATCCAGTTTGGCCGTATCTAAGGCCGGACCTACTGCTAATATTTCTCCACTCCCAGCTCTGTGGGTTTATAGGAGTCTACTCTTTCTTTCTTTTTTTTTTTTTTGCTTTTTGGGTCACACCCGGCGATGCTCAGAGTTACTCCTGGCTCTGCACTCAGGAATTACTCCTGGCGGTGCTCGGGGGACCATATGGGATGCCGTGGATCGAACCCAGGCCGGCACAGGCCTGCCGCGTGCAAGGCAAACGCCCCTACCCGCTGGGCTATCACTCCGCCCCGGAGTCTACTCTTTCCAAGTATCCAGGATTTTTTTGCTTGTTTTTTTTTTGTGTTTGGAGGAGCTCAGAGGTTACTCCTGGCTCTGCACTCAGGGGTCGTTCCTGGCAGTACTGAGGGGGCATATAGGATCCTGCGGATTGAACCAAAGTTGGCTGCATGCAAGGCAAGCACCTTACCCATTGCACGATCGCTCAGGCCTACCTCCAGGATTTTTGTTTGTCTGTTTGGGCTTAGGGGCTACTCCTAGCAATGCTCAGGGGACCGTATGGTAGCAAGGATGGAAACTGGGCCTCTAACATGCAAAGCATATGCTCAGCCCAGAAAGCATCTCTCTACCCTGCATCTGGGCTCTGCATCTCTGCATCTGAGAACTTTCACCAGCCCCTGCTCCATCCTCATTAGCTCAGGTGGTTATTAGAGGTGGCTGGCTAGGAGAAAGAAGCAATAACTGTAGTCAGGCCATCCAAGCTCTAATCCTAAGATCCTCACTGTAACGGGGGTAGGCCTATCGTTCACCAAGTCTGGGGGATTAGGTCATGTATTGCAGTGGGTTAGG
Organism: Cryptotis parvus; assembly: GCA_021461705.1. Lineage (NCBI taxonomy): Eukaryota > Metazoa > Chordata > Mammalia > Eulipotyphla > Soricidae > Cryptotis > Cryptotis parvus. The sequence continues at coordinate 90,899 of JAJIBD010007298.1, read as the reverse complement.
AGCTGCTTGCAGTGGGAACTCAACTCACAAACTGTCCCGTGAAAGGTCTAGCAGTGCCTGGAGCAATAGCACAGCAGGTAAGGTACTTGCCTTGCACAAGGCTGACTTAGTTTTTGATCTCTGGTACCCTTTATGGTCCCTGGAGCCCTCCAAGAGTGATCTCTGAGTACAGAGCCACAAATAAGCCCTGAGCACTGCTGGGTGGGCCAACCCCCAACAATAAAATAAAGGTCCACAGCAGGCTGAGATAAGGAGGAACAAGGCTTCAGGGAGGAACAAGGCTTAGTTGGCCGCATGGAAGGTAAACGCACTAACTGCACTAGATGCTGTTGCTCTGGCCCCAGCTGACCCTGACTTGATACAGATACCACATAAGGTACCCCAAGCACCTCCAGTAGTGGGTCCTGAGCACAGGAGCAAGAGCAAACCCTGAGTGCCACCAGCTGTGACTCAAAAGCCACAAAAGATACAAAGCGATAGAGACCAAAAAACAAACTGAAAATATGGAGGTAAGCAGATTTTAAGAACAAATGGCTAGTAAAGTAAGAGATGGGATGTCTGTAAAGCATGTGAGCCCCCTACCCATCTATGTAAGCTAAAATAAACAGAGGTCTAAAGATGCTGGACAGACAGACCTTGTCTGGTGGAGTTGGCAATAACCATTAAAGGTAGCCAGGCATACCCCCAGTGTGCAGATCAAATTTGCAGCAAATTATAGCAACACTATTTCAAAGAGCCAAAAAACTGGGGTGGGGGAAACTGCCCATTAACAGATTGGTTTGATAAATTATGGCTCCTCCATGCAATGAGACATTTTATAGCTATGGGAAAATGAAGCGAATCAAGTTGGAAGGTTCTCCAAGCTGCACAGCTGGAACAGTCAAGCAGTAAGGCACTTGTCTTGGGTGCTCTAGCCCTGCTTTGGTCCCGCCACAGAGCCAGGACTAAGTCTAGCACTATCAGGAGTGACTCCTCAAAAAAAAAAAAGTGATGACTTCACAAGAGGAAGGTGACTGCCCTTCCTGGAGGCTGTGGACATTGGGTTACATGTGACCATCCATGTCACACAGCACATGGCACATCCTCCCTGACCATTCTTGTCTTGTGTTGGGGGACATGCCCTAATGAGCTCTAGGCTCTTGCTAATTTAACATATGTTAAGAGCTACTTCTTGCCCTTAGGAATCTCCAGAGCATAGGGGAGAGGGAAGAATTGATTTCATAACTTTATATGACAAAATTATCATGAACCTAGTCTAGCTCCAATACAATGTTCTTTTCTTTTCTTTTTCTTTTTTTTTTTGCTTTTTTGGGTCACACCTGGCAATGCTCAGGGGGTTACTCCTGGCTCTTTGCTCAGGAATAACTCCTGGCGGTGCTCAGGGGACCATATGGAATACCGGGATGGAACCCAGGTCGGCTGCTTGCAAGGCAAATGCCCTACCTGCTGTGCTATCGCTCCGGCCCTACAATGTTCTTTTTAAAATTTTTATTATTTTAAAAATGTATTTATTTATTTATTTATTTATTTATTTATTCATTTATCTATCTATTTATTTATTTGCTTTTTGGGTTACACCTGGCAATGCCCAGGGGTTACTCCTGGCTCTTCACTCAGAAATTACTCCTGCCGGTGCTCGGAGGGACCACATGGGATGCCGGGGATTGAACCCGGGTCGACTGCATGCAAAGCAAATGCCCTACCTGCTGTGCTATCGCTCCGGACCCAAATTTTATTTTATTATACCACTGTTATGAAGATATTCATGATTGGGCTTCAGTCATACAGTATTTCAGCACTCATCCCTCCACCAGTGCCCATTTCCCATCACCAATGTCCCCCAATTCCTTCCCCCTTCCCCAGCCTGCCTCTTTAAGCAGGCACTTTTCTCTCTCTCTCTCTCTCTCTCTCTCTCTCTCTCTCTCTCTCCCTTCTTTACACATTGTGGCTTGCCCTACATACATTGAAGGGTTATCATGAATATCCCTTTGCCTCCATCCTATGCTCAGTTCTAGTCTGGCATTACCATGTTCAACAATTAGTAGAACACTGATATATATATTTATATCCCACAAATGAATGCAGTCATTCTGTATCTGTCTTTTTCCTTCAGACTAATTTCACTCAACATGATCCTCTCCATGTCCATTCATGTCTAGGCAATACAATGCTCTTTTTTTCCCCCACAGGTCCCCATGGGGGACACACAAGCAGTCATTCCAAGAGATACTTGGCGATGCTGGATCAACCATAATGTAATCAGTTCTGCTAATTCTAAGAGCCAAGCAAGTCTGACCCGGGCAAGTGGACATGACTCAATAATTCCTTAGGTAAAGTAAGCACGTTATTCTGACAGATTATGGACCATAGTGGAGGTCTAGAGATTTGCTGGAATTGGCTATATATTCATGATATGACAAAATAACAAACACTTGTGAGCCAGGTGTGCCCTGCCACAGGCTGGGACTTGGTTTGAAGCGGTAACAACCCTCCTGCTGGGATCCCTAAGGGCTGGGAAGGTCGGGAATCACTGAAGCCCCGCAGCCAGCTCCTATACACTGGGCCTTGTGTTGTGTGCTCTGCTGCTAAGCCACATCCCTGGCCATGTTTGCTCTTCTTTAAACAAGCAATTCTAACTCTAGAGTGATTTTATGGGTTCCATGCAGCTCCTGGAGCTGCAGCAAGTTTTATACACTTGGTGTGTGCAAACAGTTTGTTGAGGAGAAAGAAGGCACATAGAAATCCTTAGTCTCAGAATGATATGTGACTTAGAACAGGTTGAAAATCCAATCTCTATTTAAAAAAATTTTTTTTTTTTTTTAGTCACACCCGCGATGCTCAGGGGTTACTCCTGGCTCTGCACTCAGGAATTACTCCTGGCGGTGCTCAGGGGACCATATGGGATGCTGGGGATCGAACCCAGGCCAGCGCAGGCCGGCCGTGTGCAAGGCAAACGCCCTACCCGCTGGGCTATTGCTCCCGGCCCCATCTATTTTAAAATTTTTTAAAGAGTGTTTTGGGGCCAGAGCGATAGCCCAGCAGGTAGGGCGTTTGCCTTGCATGCGGCTGGCCTGTGCCAGCCTGGGTTCAATCCGCCGCACCCCATATGGTCCTCCAAGCACAGCCAGGAGTAATTCCTGAGTGCAGAGCCAGGAGTATCTCCCTGAGCATTGCCGGTGTGACCCAAAAAAGCAAAAAAAAAAAAAAAAAAAAAGAGTGTTTTGTGTTTAGGGCTGCACTCAGCTGTGCTCAGAGCTTACTCCTGGCTCTGCTCAGGGCTCAGTCCTGGCAGGGCTCAGGAGGCCATGTGGGTTGCTGGGGATTGAGCCCAGGTTGGCTGCATTCAAGGCAAGGACCTTACCCTTGTACAGCTGTACTACTGCTCTGGTTTCAGGCAGCCAGTCCTAAAAGCAATGCAGAGGAGCTGCTGGGGGTGGGGTGGGGGAGCTCAAAGGGCTGGAGTCCATCTTTTCATGCGGGAGGCCTGGGTTAAGTTCGTGGCACCACACAGTTCCCTGAACACTGCCAGAATCTGGACACCAAACTGGGAGTGGTGTGCCAGGGGTGGCATCCAAACAGAAACAGGAAGGAAGGAAGGAAGGAAGGAAGGAAGGAAGGAAGGAAGGAAGGAAGGAAGGAAGGAAGGAAGGAAGGAAGGAAGGAAGGAAGGAAGGAAGGAAGGAAGGAAGGAAGGAAGGAAGGAAGGAAGGAAGGAAGGAAGGAAGGAAGGAAGGAAGGAAGGAAGGAAGGAAGGAAGGAAGGAAGGAAGGAAGGAAGGAAGGAAGGAAGGAAGGAAGGAAGGAAGGAAGGAAGGAAGGAAGGAAGGAAGGAAGGAAGGAAATGTTATAATGGAAGTGAAGTATGTTTGGGTTGGATTGGGGAATGCCAGATAATTATAGATGAGCTGACAGGTCCATTTCTTTATTTTTGGTTTGGGGCTACACATGGCTCTGCTTACTTTTGGATCTGCACTCAGGGATTACTCCTGGCAGTACTTGGGGACCATATGTGGTACCAGGGATTGAACCAGAGTTGGCCACATGCAAAGCAAGCGGCTTAACAGTCTTGTACTATCTCGCCAGCTATGACTTTGATTTTAAATTCTATTTGCTTGGGGTAATGCCAATCAGATAGTGGAAATAGCTGTGGGTGGGAATACGTTCAGTACAGAAACAAGCCAGAGTTTACACAGGCATGCACACAGTTGGGCTTAAGCAGGCATGCACACAGTTGGGCTTACGCAGGCATGCACACAGTTGGGCTTACACAGACATGCAGACAATTAGGCAGACTGGCACACACACAGACTGCTTGCATGGACAGTGAGTCAGAGAAAGATGACCAGGAAGCAGTGAAATGAGCTTGGAGATAGTGACCAGGGACAGTAACGGTGAGACTGTGAGATGAGATGAGGGACAGGTACAGCAACACTCAGGGTTTACTTCTAGCAGAGTGAAAAAAAAAATTTCCCCATGAGTAGACGACTTTGACTATTTCTGTGCCGTTCAAACTGGGACACAGGCGGGAGTACATGGGGAGGGGTGACTTGTGAAGGGACGTGTACTTGGGGGTCTTCTGGGAAGTAATCCAAAGGGGTCTGACCTGGGAAGTCGTGAGCACCCCACACTCCCAGTCCTTGGCCTTGAGTTGGGGTCCCACATAAGGGGGTCTGTGGAGTCTCCCCTTTTTCTTTTGACCCCAGCTCCTTTTCTGGAAGCCACACTCCCAGCACGATGGGGGACTTGGTCCTAGAAAGGGGTCTGGGCACGTCCCCAGGAAGCAGTCTAGGCCGGCAGCAGTGCTCTGGCAAGAGAGAGCACGTGGAAGGAAGAGGAACGACTGGAATTGGCTTTCCAGTTGGGAATTTGAGAATTCTGCTGCTAAACCTGCAAACGTTGACCTGCTCGAGGTGTTACGTAAGAGCACTTGAACATCAAAGACATCTGTCGTGTTCTGTGTGCTACTCTTGCAAGGACCCAGAACCAGCTTAGCCAGCATTGCTGAAACAGTAACAGGTCGATTGCTTGCTTGCCTTGCAGGTGGTTCCTCAAGTCCTGCCAGAAGAGATCTCTGAGCACCATCAGGTGTGGCCCCGAAACAAAACAAAACCCACAATTCCTGCTTGGTATATGTGCGGGACGAGTGGCTTGGAGTAGGCCAGGATCTCCGACACACAGATCTCTCCTTGGATCTTCTCCTTGGATGCTCCCTTGGGTTTCCCACTGCCAACTAACTCTTCTGTGGACCTTGGCCTAGAGGGGCTTTTTTTTTCTTTTTTGGGTCACACCCGGCAATGCTCAGGGGCTACTCCTGGCTCTGCACTCAGGAATCACTCCTGGCGGTGCTTGGGGACCATATGGGATGCCGGGGATCAAACCTGGGTCGGCGCGTGCACCCCGGGGTGTTTTAGGAGACCTTCAGGCTCACTGAGTCCCGGCTCTGACTTTGTAGAGGGGCAGCAGCGGGTGGGAGCTTATGGCTTGGCTGCGCTCTTTGCAGAGTCATCTCTGGCAGATGGGGCCAATGACCACGGAACTTGGGGGCTGCAGACCCTCCCAGGGATGAGGCTGACCAGTGGGGCGTCTGGGGCAGGAGACAGCAGAGACAGCCTACCATCTGGTGGTTCTCCTCGAAATCGATGATCTTCTGCTTGCTCTGGCTCTGGTTCTCCTGGATGGCCTCGCTGACACAGTCCAGGAAGGTCTCCACCTCCAGCTTCCGCTTCTCCTGCTGTTTTAGGCCATACTCGAATATGTTCATGCAGATGGCAACAAATTTGTCCTTGTAGGTGAGTGGCCATTAAGGAAGTGACAACTGGAGGCCAGGTTCAATCCCCCAGCCCACAGGGTCCCTCAAGCATGGCCAGCATTGGGAGGCGGTACTTGAACACCAAGCAGGGAGGAGCAGCCTCTGAGTACCGCTGGGTTGGATGCTCCCTCACCAACGGCCCATGAATGCATGCCAAAAAAAAAAAAAAAAAAGACCATCTTGTTGGGGCAGGCGGCTGGAGACCCACACAAAATCACAATTTGAGAGTTGGGATAAAACAGTTGTTCATTGAGGCTTTTTTTTTTTTTTTTGGAGGGGGGGCATACCCAGCAATGCACAGGGCTTATTCCTGGCTCTGTACTTAGGAATTTTGATTTTTCCTGGTGGTGCTCAGAGGATCAGAGGATGCTGGGGATCAAACATGCAAAACAAGTTCCCTACCCACTGTCCTATTGTTCTGGCCCCATTTATTTGGTTAATTACTTTTTGGGTGCAATTGCTCCAAGGGTTTGCTCTCATGAGCCGGGGAGAGACCATGCTGGCCAGACTCAGAGTGGAGTTTTGGGTCCTGCTCTTTCCTCCGCCTCCATGCCAGTTGCCCCGGAAGAGAGAGACCCACCCATGCCAGACTCAGCTAATTTGCAACCCCGGAAGAGATCCAGACCCATCCACTTCAGACCCAGAGCTGCGCTGCTCGGCTGGCCCCCATGTGGAAGCAACCCATGGAGCTGACCTCCCGGTAAGGGGCTTCCGGCCATTCCCTGGCCAAGTCCAACATTGCTCCAAGGGTTTGCTCTCATGAGCGGAGGAGAGACCATGCTGGCCAGACTCGAGTGGAGTTTTGGGCCCTGCCCTTTTCTCCGCCTCCATGCCAGTTGCCCCGGAAGAGAGACCCACCCATGCCAGACCCACATGTCCCTTGGCGTGCGGCCGTGCGATATTTTTATAGAATACTGAATTTTACATAAGGTTCTTCCCAATTTCTTTCACATTTATACATAGTAAATAGTTATAGACATGTTTTAACTGATACCAGTAAGCCTGGCAAGACGCCAGAACAAACCACACATCATGCAGCTAGTCATTCTCAACATCCAGACTCCATAGTTCCTCAGAGCTCCATCCAAGAGAAAACCTGATCTTCCCCTTTAAGTTTCATCAGTAAATGCTCGGGTAAGAGCCTTCTACTGAGACTATATCACCTACACGGTAATGCCTAGCAAGCTACCGTGTTTTATTTACTTTTTATGCCAAAGACTAGTAACTATTATGGACCTCAGTTCCATAACCTGAAGAATGGTTTCGGGCTCCTCCTGTCCCTGTAGCAAGTAGACGCCCTTGGGTTGCACTTGCTTGTGACAGGACTAATGGAGATGTTACTAGTGCCCACTCGAGCAAATCGATGAACAATGGGAAGACAGTGATACAATGATACTTTTTGGGTTACACCTGGCAGTGCTCAGGTCTTACTCCTGGCTCTGTACTCAGAGATTACTCCTGGTGGACTTTGGGAACCATATGGGGTGCCAGGGATAAAACTTGGGTCAGCAGATAGGGGCTGGAGCGATAGCCCAGCGAGTAGGGCATTTGCCTTGCGGCTGGCCTGTGCCGGCCTGGGTTCGATCCCGGCATCCCATATGGTCCCCGAGCACCGCCAGGAGTAAATCCTGAGTGCAGAGCCAGGAGAAACCCCTGAGCATTGCCGGTGTGACCCAAAAAAGCAAAAAAAAAAAAAAAAAAAAAAAAAAAGAAAAAGAAAAAACTTGGGTCAGTTGAATGAAAGGCAAGCGCCCTTCACTGAACTACCTCTTCAGCCTCGAGGTGTCTTTTTTGAAATACTTAATTTATTGATTTATATTTGGTTTGGGGCCACATCTAGTGGTGCTCAGGGCTTACTCCTGGTGCTGCACTCAGTGATCACTCCTGGCGATGCTCAGGGGACCATATGGGTGCTGGGGATGGTACCCAGGGCTGGTACGCTAGATGGTACCCAGGGCTGGTACCCAGGGATGCAGGGCTGGTATCCAGGTGATCACACGCAGGGCAAGGAGCATGTGCCATTGTACTATCTCCCGCTCCCCCCCAATATTTTTAAAATTTTGTTTCTGATTTATTATTTATTTTATTTTATTATTTTTTTTGCTTTTTGGGTCACACCTGGCGATGCTCAGATGTTACTCCTGGCTCTTCACTCAGGAATTACTCCTGGCTGTGCTTGGGGATCATATGGGATGCTGGGGATAGGAACCCAGGCCGGCTGCGTGCAAGGCAAACGCCCTACCTGCTGTGCTATCGCTCCAGCCCCTTTTCTGTTTTATTTTTGTTTGGGAGTCACACCTGGTGGAGCTCAGGGTTTACTCCTGGCTCTACACTCAGGATCACTCCTGGCTGGGCTCGGGGACCATACAGGGTGCCAGGAATGGAACCCAGCTTGGCTGCACATTGAGGCATCTTTATTCTGAGCCTGAGGGGTCTGAGTAAAGGGCAGGGTGTGGGAAAGGAAGGTGATTTCAAAGCTGGGCGAGCTGTGCTAATCCCAGATGAGACTCAGTGGGGGAGCAGCCTGACGGGGGGCTTCCTGCTAAATCCCAGATGAGACTCAGTGGGGGAGCAGCCCGACGGGGGTTCCCTGTGTATTTCCACCTCCGGAATGTCATCTGAAGCCTGGTTTGTGCTCAGCTGCTCCTTCCCATCACTCCACCAATTTGGGCTTGTCTTTCCTGTGTATTGAAGGTGCTGCCCTCAGGTGGTGTCCTTGAGGTCAGCAGGCGCCAAGCCGGAAGCTAAGCCCTGGCTACCGGAAATAGGGGCCAGGACACCTGTGTCTGACCTCCACGCCCTCACTTCAATATGTGGGGGGTCAAAGAATGTTCGTCTCTGTCCCCACAGTGGAGGCTCCACAGGAACCCCCACACACTCACTGCCGGGTCTCTGTGCTAGACCCAACCTCGGTCCCTCCATTGCCAAATGTTTACGTGATCTGCCCGCTGAGGGAAAGCCCAGGTTCCCACTGCACACCCCTGGACAGGTCAACGCCTCCAGTGCGGCTTTCCTGATTAGAGAATGAGATTCATAAAGCCCCATCTGCGGGGGCTGAGGAAACTGCCCACCGTGTCTGCAGAGCACACAGCAAGATTAGGCACGGAGGGGGCCTGTGCCGGCGGATGCTGATCCGGGTCACTGCTGCACTCGAAAGTCAACTTTCCACCTCTGGCAACTCAGCTTGTCAGGTAATGCAGAGCGTGCCAGGCCGGCCACTCCCTGAGAGGCGGCAAGAAGGTCCCTCAGCAGCAGGTTGGACTAGCTCTGCACTGCCTCCAGCGTGTTGCCCCCAAGTAGGCACTTGATCTCCTGAGGGGCTCCAGGTTCTCCTAGGAGACAGGACAACACTAGGGGCAAGGAGGGGGCTTTGCGTGCTGCCAACCCCATCTGATCCGTCTGATCCCCAGTACTGAATACGGGTGCCCTGAGCCCCACCAGGAGTGAAGCCTGGGTGCGGGAGAGGTGAGGAGCCTGAGGCTCACAGCGCAGCACAGTCCGGTAGAAGGATATACCTCCAGGAGCTCGCTGACACCAGGCAGGGGCGGCCAGCCGGTTGCCCTCCGCGTCCTCGGCATACATGCTGTCAAACAGGAAGGAGCCGTTCAGGGTACTCCAAACGCGGCCTGTGGGTCAGAAACAGGCAGGCTCAGGGCTCTATGAGCCCCACAGACATGGCCCTGGAGTCTACGGATGACGGGGTGCAGGTTGTGGCCCTACTTGGAGGGCAGGGGAGAAGGGTGTGCTGGGCACAGCTGGAGCGTGACTGGCATGTCCAGTGTGGGGCACATCTGTCCTCAGTCAGAGCATAGACCACGGAACTCAGCCTCTGGCTGGAGAGGAGTTGGACCATCACCTGAGCGGGCGGGGACAGTGGGGGTTGCCCCTGCCCAGAATACCTTGTGCTGGTCCAGCTCCAGCTGCTGGGCCTTCTCCTTCTCCAACCGCACCTGTGCCTGGAACTCGCGGTGCTTCAGCTTCGTCAATGCTGTACTGGTACTTGGTCTCCGCCAACTCTTTCTGACGGGGCAGTGGGAGTGACAGTGTTACCAGGGGTGCTGGGTGACCCTGGAGCTGCGCCGGCCTCCCGAACATGGGTGGGGCGTGGGGAGGGGCCTCCATACGCAGGCTGTGTGCATGGGACTCACTTATTTCTGCGCATGCTCCTTGCAAATATTCAGGGGTTCAGGAGGGAGGTGGCCCACGTGACTGAGGCTGAGGCTCGGGGGCTCAGGACCGGGCACAGACGTAGTTTACCCACTTGCAGCCCCCTCGCCCCTGCCCCTCCATGCAGGTGATCTGCTGTTAGGGTTGTTCAGTGGGAGACAGGGAAAGGGAGTCACGCAAGTCACAGGCCTGGTCACCAGCTCTCTCGGGGCTCTGGGCTCTGCTCCGCCCGACTTAATGCTCCCCCATCCTCGGCTCTCACCTGTGCAAGCTCAAGCCCTCATGACTCTGGTCCCCTCTGCCACTACTCCATGGGCCTCCCGTGGGGCTGAGTTGCCCTGGCCTGGCTCACTGACTGCCACTTACTCACCATCCCAAGATTAACCTCAGCCCCCGGAAGCATGCTGGACCCTCCCCTGGGACCCAGGCCGTGACAGGTATGTCCTTGCTTTCTCCAGTACCCTTTTAATCTGTCCCAGGTCACATCACCCTTACTCAACATCCCAGCTGGCCCCCTGTGCACCCCATCTCTCTCCTCTAGTCTATCCCTCTCCCAAAGGTGGCCAGGGCAAATTGTTATGCTTGCTGGTCTGTTCTGACCTGTGTGTGCTTTAGACCGGTCCCGCGGGCGTGTGCTTTCTTCATGGCCCTGCTTGGCATCACCAAGCCCCAGCTACCAGCTGACTAACTCTGCTCTCCTGATGGGGGATTCCACACAGGCCCTGCCCTTTGCCTGGCCAACTTTCCCCCAGCAGATTCCTGCCTAACCTGCGGATCCCAGCTCATTACTACTGAGAAAATCAACCCCACAAGCGCTAGCCCCAACCCTATATACCCCAGCCCCAAAGCTAGTCCCAGCCCCATATACCCCCAACCCCCAAAGCTAGCCCTCACCCTATACCCCAGCCCCACAAGCACTAGCCCCAGCCCTATACGCCCCTGCCCACAGCCTGGCATTCCCATGTGTCTCCAGGATGGCCTAGTTTACTGTCCCTTTCCTCCTGCTGGCTCAGACAGAAATTGGCTTTCCCTGTGATCCCCACAGTCAGGGTCTGAGCTTCCCTTTCAGTGTGCAGCCTGCTGGGGTCCACCCAACCCCATTCCCAAATCTGAGGTCAGGACACGTGGCTATGTGGCTTCATGCCATAAACTTGAGCCCTGGCAGCAAACAGCTAACGCTTCAGAGCTGAAATCTTTCTAAAGACATCGTTCCTCATATGGCAGAAGAAACAAGAAGGAGCTGCGGATAGCAGGCTGGAGAGACGAGTTTTTGTATAGAAAGGAAGCTAACATTGGAAGCTAATTTATTATTTGCCAATATATTAATTTAGATTTTCTCTTACCAGGGACAGGTGATGGAACATTGTATGACTGAAACCCAATCATGAACAACTTTATAACTGTGTATCTCACTGTGATTCAATAAAAAATAAAGTGACAATTTTGATAATTGCATGGAAAATGCAATAAAATACTGTGCTGAAAAAAAGACACACACACACACACACACACACAGGCACACACACATTGCTCCTCGCTGAGCAATAGGCTTATTTCCTGCCTCTTTTCAGAGCTATACTTTAGTGAAAAAAACTGTCCACAGTGTTAACAATCATTAGGGACAGGAGAGCTGGCTGGAAGGACTGAAGCAATGCTCGGCTGTGGGAGCCGTGGGTTTGAGTCCTAGCACTGCACGCTCCTGACCACTGGGTATGGCCCAAGGAAACAAACAAACAAAAACCCAAATGCAATTAAAAAGAATCTTTGGGGGCCGGAACGATAGCCCAGTGGGTAGGGCGTTTGCCTTGCCGCGTGGCGGCCTATGCCGGCCTGGGTTCGATCCCGGCATCCCATATGGTCCTCCAAGCATCGCCAGGGAGTAATTCCTGAGTGCAGAGCCAAGAGCAACCCCTGAGCATCGCTGAGGTGTGACCCAAAAAAAAAAAAAAAAAAAAAAAAAAAAAAGAATCTTTGGTATCCAGTCCCTCCCTCTGCATTCCCACAGCAAGTTCACCCTCCTCCGGCCTTTCCCTCTTTCTTTCCCTCCTCCTCTCTCTCCTTCCCCTCCCACCCCTTCTAGCTCCTCTATCCCTGGTCACCGGAACCCTGAAAGTGATCACATAGTGAACTCTGCCCCAAAGCCACTCAGCACACTCCTGGGAGTCACTCTCCAACAGGACAGACAAGACCAGCCCCCCCCCACCTGTCTCCCCTCCCCACACAGAGCCCGCTGGTTGGGGCCACAGTCAGCTTCAGTCAGGCACATCACCCTAGACATAAGGTGAGCTGAGGAGAAGAGCCAGATGCTCAGGAAGTGCTCTTGGGTGTGGTTCTGCCGGGAGCAGCCTCTGGCTGGACCTGGTGGCCCCACTGCAGGGTACCTCCGGCCCCAGATGCTGGGGACAGGCTGGTTGCTCCCGGCACAGATTTTCCGATGTCCCTACTGTGCAGGCTCTGTTTTTACCATCTTTAATTCGGCCCTTATCTAGATGCTTGTAGGCAGCTTCTGAGTGGGCTGTAGTTTCCTCTCCACAGAGGGGGTTCTAGGCTGTGGCCTGAACTCCTAGAGCCTCCTGTGAGCAGGGAGGGAATGTCTAGGAAGGAACTCAGGTTCGGGCTGGAGTGACAGTACAGCAGGCAGGGTGTTTGATTCCCGGCACCACACACGGTCCCCTGAGTATCACCAGGAGTGATTCTTTAGCACAGAGGCAGGAGTAAGCCCTGAGCACTGCCAGTTGTGGCACCTCCAACCCACAGACATGCAGCTCAGGTTCTGCATGGTATTCTGCATGTCATGGTTTTATTTGCTCAGACTCGGCGGTGCTTGGTGACCCTGTGGTGCTGGGGACCGCACCTAGGGCTCCCGCCTATGCTGGGTGAGCAACAGCCCTTCAAGCCATCTCCTGGCCCTGAGGCTTGACTTCTTCAAGCATGTGGTGACTTTCCAGAACCCCATTTGCATACTTTCCAGCACTGCCAGGGTGGAACCCAGGGTCTCATGCATGCCAGGCAAATGCTCCATGGCTGAGCCATATTCCCAGTCCTCTCATTATTTTCTAAGTGTGTAAAATGAGACTTGAGAGTCTTAGAATTCAACCCCTCAGACTCCTGGACTGTTAGGCAACAAAGAAAGGCAGTCAGCTGAGGGGGTGCTCTGACCCACAGAGTCTGTGGGTGCCTTCCAAGAAGGTGCTGGTGAGTGGAAGGGGTGCAGCCCCATGCCTCCCCCCCCACCCCACCCCACTGCCTCCGAGGCTGGGCTCTGCTCCTCAGCCAAGGCCTGCAGGGTCAGCATTAAAACCTGTGAGCAGTCTCCTGCTTCCCCCAGGCTCTCGTGAGGGCTCAGACTCCTCCTTCCCAGCTTTCTGTGAGAGGAGCAGGTGTCATGTCAGCCCCCAACATGAAGGACATCCAGGCCTACCATGAAAGGCCTCAGAAATCATGCCATGTTCTTTCTTTCCAATGGGGACAGTCTGACGCTAATGAGGCTACAAAAGGCCACACCCAAGAGCACTTCCTGAGCATTAAGCAAGGGCCAGAGAGGTGCCTTGCGGGCAGCCGACCCAAAAAAGATATCTTGCAGCAGCTGACCCAGAGAGGTGTTTCGCAGTAGCTGACCCGAGTTATATCCCTGCACTCCACATAGTCCCCACAGCTCTGTCAGGAATCCTCCCTGAGTGCAGAGCCAAGATTAAGCCCTGAGAACCACCGGGTGTAGCCTCCAAATTAAAAACAAAACAACCAACCATAAAAACAAAGAAAACAAAATGCAAATGACCGGAGTAGAGCTCATGGTGGGAGGCAGCGGGAAAGAGATGGGCAGGGACAGGACACAAAAAGGATGGAGGTGGGCAGAAGATAGGCCGGGCAGGAGGCAATGGACAGAGAAAGGCCCCTCCAGGAGGGCGAGCTCTTTGTGGAGGCTGAAAGCATAGATGTTTTACCGTGCCTGGCTGTGAGGCCCCCGGGGGTCGTCTTATGCACATCAGGTTTCCAGTGGAAACAGCCAGAACTGACACACATGCTGGGCAGGTGTGCCCACAGCTACAGCTAGTGGCCACTACGGCTCTAGGGCCCTAAAGGGCAGGGAAGATCCTGGCAAGGCCCTGAGCCACTGATCCCCTGCTATCTGCTGCCCTCATTTGGCCTCCTCTGGAACAGACCAGGCTGGCCACAGGCAAGACCTGTGGGAGACCAGGCCTGTCTGGGAAATCTGGACAGTACCGTGGGGCTCTACTGCAATGGCTCCAGAGGGACAGGCCAGGTGTGCCAGTCCTCACAAGTGGAACTGGCGAAGGCTCGGTGTCTCATTCCTGGGCCTGAGACAGACTCACAGAGTTGGGAAGCCCCCAGGAGACACTTGCCATGCGGTCGTCAATGCGCCCGGAAGTCCAGGTACACGAGGTCAGGCAGGTAGGCACAGATAAAGATCTTGTAGTCCTCAGCCTCGGTAAGGGGGTTCCCGGCAAGGTTGAGCGTCCGCAGGTTCTTGAACTGCCGTAGGTAAACGAGCTGGGAAGAAAGAGAGAGAGATCTGTTTTTTGGCTGCCTTGAGCTGAAAACAGCCATGCCTGCCCCTCCCAAGGGTGACCAGCAAGTGAGGGGCTGGGGTCTGCGCTGCACAAAATGCCTTTCCAAGGCACTGTGCGTATAGACTCAAAGTCCAGCTGTGAGACCTTGGGAATGATCAAGCACATGTGATCTCTAATTTTCTCATCTGGAAACTAGGGTAAACACAGGTGGTGCTGGGGAGATAGCTCAGTGGTCAGGGGTGCAGACTCGCATGCACCAGATTGAGTTTGAACCCTGGCACTTACAGTTCCCTGAGACAGCTGGTGTAGCCCCAAAGGCCCCTGAGCATTACTGGGTGTGGCCATGGTGGTCCCCATCCTCCACCCCAGCACTGAACCATGTAAGCTGAGTAGCACAGGGGTGCCCAGAGCACTTCTTGGGACCCTTACCCTAAAAAAAATATACTTTTGGATACTAGATATTGTAATAACCAAATGAAAAACATGAAAAGCGTGTTTGTGGTTTTTTTTTTTTTTTTTGGTTTGTTTTACGCCACACCTAGCAGTGCTCAGGGCTTACCCCTGGCTCTGCTCTCAGGCAACACTCCTAGCATTGCTTGGGGGACATATGGGATGCTGGGATAAAACCCAGGCTGGCCGTGTGCAAGGCAAGCGCCCTACCTGCTGTATCGCTCCTGCCTCTTGGGGGGTCACTCCTGGCAAGGCTTGGAGGACCATGTGTGCTGCCAGGATTCCAATCTCCCATCACCTACAAGGCAAGCAACCTACCCGCTGTGCTATCTCTTGGGCCCTACGGAGAAGCCTAGAAAGGCTGCCTCTCTCGAAACAGTGCTTACCACCTTATTATCATCACTTGGAATAGGTGTGCCCTTTTCAACTGTGACGTGCAGAACATTCGACTGACTGTTCTTTATCCTCCTGTACACAATTTTCAGTAGGATGCAGAGAAAGTCAACCAGATAGCTAATATTCATTTTGACAGCACCTTCTGAATGCTGAAAGCCTTACTTTCACATGCTTTCTAAAGGAGTTTCTTTCATTCTTTCCTTCCCTTTCCTCCCACCTCCTCCCTGCCAATGCTCAAGGAGTACTTCCAGGTCTATGCTTGGGGGTTGCTTCTGAGTCCTCATGGGATCATGTGGTACTGGGGGTCCAACATTTGCTCCAGCCCCGAACACATACCTCTGTAACCCATTTCTTTTTTTCTTTTTCTTATTATTGAAACAAGGATTTGCTTCAGTATCACTACTAGGGAGTGTGACTACAGGCATGAGCTTCTGTGTAATTAGCAACTTGGTATGCAATCCCTGGCAAGTACTACAGCCAGGAGTGTGTGCAGCCCTAGTCATTGCAACAGCAATGAAAGGAAGGAGGGAACAAGTATATTATGTTAGACACATTCCTACTATTTGTTAGTCTGGGGTCAGACCCAGTGGTGCTAAGGCCTTACTCCTGCCTCCCGGCTCAGGGATCATTCCTGGCAGGGTCAGGTGACTATATGGGTTCCAGGGGTTGGAGCTGTGTTGGCCACATGGAAGCAAACAATCTCCCTGCTGTACTATCTTCCAGCCCCTATTTTTTTTTTTTTTTGCTTTTGGGTCACACCTGCAATGCTCAGGGGTTACTCCTGGCTCTGCACTCAGGAATTACTCCTGGCGGTGCTCGGGGGACCTATGGGATGCCGGGATCGAACCCTGGCCGGCATGAGCCGGCCGCGGCAGGCAACGCCCCTACCCTCTGGGCTATCGCTCCGGTCCAGCCCCTATTTTTTTTTGTCAGATACTTGAAAGAACTACTTGTATCCTTGTTCCATTTTACCTACAGAAGTAAATTGCTAGTGGTTGGCTGAAAACAAGACAAGTGCTGTCACTCTGTCCCAAGATTTACCTTTCATTAAGGTGACTACAAGATTACCCCACCCGCATGGCAGAGCCTGGCAAGCTACCCGTGTCATATTTGATATGCCAAATACCAGTAACAATTATGGACCTCATTCCCATGACCTGATGGAATGGTTTGAGGCTCTTTATGTTCCTGGAGCGGGCAGATGCCCTTGGGCTATCTCGCGTGTGACAGGACATATGGAGATGTTACTGGTGCCCACTCGAGTAATCGATGATCTACGGGAAGTCAAGTGATTATTATTTATTTTATTTTATTTTATTTTTTCACTTTTTGGGTCACACCCAGCAATGCTCAGGGGTTACTCCTGGCTCTGTGCTCAGGAATTACTACTGGCGGTGCTCAGGGGAACATATGGGACGCCGGGGATCCAACCGGGTGGGCTGCATGCAAAGCAAACGCCCTACCTGCTGGACTATCGCTCTGGCCCCTGACCCATTTCTTTTCTTTTTCTTTTTTGGCATTTTGGGTCATACCTGGTGATGTTAAGGGATTTCTCCTGGATCTGCACTCAAGAATTACTCCTGGCGGTGCTCAAGGGGCCATATGGGAGGCTGGGGATTGAACCCAGGCTGGCAGTGTGGAAGGCAAATGCCCTACCTGCTGTACTGTCACTCCAGTCCCCCCATCCCATTTTTTTCTTTTTTTAAGAAACATCATTATGCACCTACAGACCCCAGCACAAAGTCCTCAGAGCAGTACCCATCTCCCGTATTCCAGGGAAAGGATTTAGAAAATAAAAAGTATATATTGTTTAACATATTTTTTTTTTTTTTTTTTTTTTGGGTCGCACCCAGCGATGCTCAGGTGTTATTCCTGGCTCTTCACTCAGGAATTACTCCTGGCGGTGCTTCGGGGACCATATGGGATTCCAGGAATCAAACCTGGGTTGACCATGTGCAAGGCAAATGCCCTACCCGCTATGCTATCACTCCAGCCCCTAGTTTAACAATTCTAATTTCAATTCTGTTCATCACTTAGATTATGATCACAAAATACAAAACATGTACTTGACCTGGAGAGATCGTCCAGGGGTTGTGATGCTCATCTTGCTTGCTGTTGACCAGAGTCTGATCCCCCAAAGTCCATATGGTCCCCAAAGGAGTGATCCCAAAGCACTGCCAGGTATGGCTCAACAAACAAACAAAAAAGTCCTAATGAGGGGTCAGAGTGATAGCACAGCAGGTAGGGTGTTTGCCTTATATGCAGCTGACCTGGGTTCGATCCCCAGCATCCCATATGGTTCCCTGAGCAACACCAGGAGTAATTCCTGAGTGAAGAGCAAGAAGTAACCCTTGAGTGTTGCTGAATGTGACCCAAAAAGGAAAAAAAAAGTCCTAATGAGATTCCATTTTTCATCTTTCTATTTGTTTTGGGGCCACACCCAGCTGTGCTCAGGGCTTATTACTGGCTCTGTGTTTGGGATCACTCATTGAGGAGCTCGGGGGACCATATGGGGTATCCTGGATTGAACATGGGTTGGCATGTGCAAGGCGAGCACCTTAACCTGCAATAACTCTCTACCTTCGTCTTTTAAATTGCTGAAGGTTTAATAACACCATGCATTGTGGAATGTGAGAAAACAAAACCTCATGATTTCTAGTTTTGTAAACAGTTCCACTTTTCTGGATGGCTATTTAGTCAAATCCATCAAAATGAAAAATTTACAAGCCCTCACCCTTCAATTCCACCTTTAGGAATTCATCTTACAGATGTACTCATCCAGGGGGCAAGGCAGGCGCAGCTAAAGAACATTCACTACTGCCTGCGAGCAATGGCCCGTGATTGGAACAACCTCAGTGTCTACTTGGGGGACACCAGAAAAACAGCTGATGCATCTCAGCAATGGAAAGGTCCAGCGGAGGGGGTGTGGGTTGACTGATGACTGGAAGAGAGATGACCCAAAGCAGGTGGGTGAAGGACGAGGGGCCAGACATGATAGATACATGCGATCTAGAAGAGCTGTGGCCCCGAGAGGGAGCAGGGCCGAGGAGGGACAGAAGCTCTCCCTGCCACGCTGGCCTGTTTGGATGCAGCGAGTAGGTAGTAGGTGCTGAAATAAACCCTGTGCATAAGTGAGTAACAGCAGCACAGAACTAGATGTCAGCTGCACACTCACATACTTTGTAGACTACTGAATTGGGAATCTGGGGTTAACTTGTGGAGGGTGGAGGGTGCTGAGAGGCCCCTGGTGCCCCGTGGGATGCAGCTGGGTCTGAGAACAATGGGGTGTGGGCTCAGAGACTTCAGTCCCTCCCAGTGGCTTCGCCCCAGGTACCTTCTTCCTTCTGCTTCTGTCTAGGAATTGGGTTCATTTGCTCCTCTGTGTTCCTAAAGGGCTCCCTGCACTCAGCTCCTTCTGAAACAGAGGACTGCTATTTGTTCCTGGCAGTTGCTACAGGGGTAAATGGGAGAGTGTCCCTAAGACCTGTGGGCCAGCCAGTCAGTGAGGAAACACCCCATGGTCAGTAGAGCGCCCACCCCATGCAGGCCTGGGACTTCCCTGGGCAGCTGCAGAGCTGAACATTCAGAAAGGTTTTTCAAATAGCAAAATTTGGGTCAGCTTAGGGTTTACTGCCCCTACCTACTGCCAAGCCCCAGTGCTGGGGACTGAATCTGGGTCTCCAGGACACACGTGAGGGCATGAGCTCAGCCACCGCCCCTCCTCGCAGCAGAAACACATCAGAATTGGTGAGCTGAGGGATCACCACCACAGCCCCTGAGACTGCTGCGTCCCCACACCGTCTCAGCAGCCCCTTCCTTGATCAACCTGCCCTCACGGCAGCCTTTGAGACTATTGTCACTGTCTTTTTATGGATGGCAACTGGGCCCTCAACACCAGAAGGCACTGAAAGGTCAGAGAGTGGGGAGCTCAGTGATCCTGGCCTCAAGTCAGGGAGATCACGCAAAGGACTGGAGCCTGCCAAAGCCTCAGGTCCGCCCCCACCCCTTGGTGGTCCTCTGAGCACTGTAGGTGCAGCAGCGTCCAGGACTCGCAGGCACCTGGGAGAAGCAGGGCCACAGGCTGCCGCAGCGGCCAGACAAGATCACTTCACAGGCCCTTAGCGAGGCGCCAGGCCCCAGCTTCCAGCATGCCAGCCCATGTCACTCCTGCAAACCACTGCAGGGCGTGCAGGGGCAGGCTGCCCCCACCCTGGTACGTGCCCTGGCTCCTCAGAGGACACTGGCTTTTCGCCACCCTGCTCCATGACTACGTGTGTATGAACTGCAGGAACCGTAGAACTGTGTGTCTTGGACCCATCAAGCACAGAACTAATATTCCACACCTACTGGGTGCTTGCTGCGCAGTGCAGGGTTCAAGCAATGAAGACACCCCCACAAGGCAATGGCCACTCTGCTGCCCTCAGATGGGCTCTGGCCAGTGGCTGAGAATGTTTAGGGCGGGAGAGACAGGACTGCAGGTAGGGCATTTGTCTTGCCTGCAGCCCCACCAGGTTCAATCCCTGGCACCCCACAGGTCCCCTGAGCACTACAAGGTCATTCCCGAACATAGAGCAAGGAGTAAACCCTAAGCCCCTCCAAGCGTAGCCCCTGAACAAAACAAAACAAAGGATTTTTTTTTTGCTTTTTTTTCTTTTGGGTCACACCCGGCGATGCTCAGGGGTTACTCCTGGCTCTGCACTCAGGAATCACTCCTGGTGGTGCTCGGGGACCATATGGGATGCTGGGGATTGAACCCAGGCCAGCATGGGCCGGCCGCGTGCAAGGGCAAACGCCCTACCCGCTGGGCTATCGCTCCGCCCTAAAGGATGTTTCTTTAACTTCATTAATTCTCCGGTGGGAGAATGTGGATTTGGAAAGGAGGGTGGTCTAGAAGTCTGAGCCCACCTTTCCTGTGCCGGATGCCCCCAGTACTCCCACTCCCACCCCCGGACTCAGCACCTGGCTCTCCCCCCCAGCCCTGTAGCCTGTCCTGGACACTCACGTTCATTAGATCATTGAGCTGGTTGTTACCCAGCGAGAGCACCTGCAGCTTGACGAGGCAATCCAGAGAGTCCACCTTGGTGATGCGGTTATTGAACAGGCTCAGGTCCTCCAGGTTCACCAGCGTGTCCAGCCCCTCGATGGCCTCGATGTTGTTGAAGGACAGGTCTGGAATGCAAGAGGGCTGTGAGGGACTGGCAGTGGTTTGGGGTCGACTGCCCAAAAACACAACCCTCAAGGCTGCATGGTGCTTTGTGAACCAGTACTGTGTCAGGCTGAGAACCCTCTGTCTGACAGCTTTCTGGAAGTTTCCGCTATCTGAACCTGCACGATTCTTATCTGTTACCCCAATTTCCCCTGTTCTCTCCAGTCCTGACACTCATCTTCCCTGAGTGAAGCACATGGGTGAAAGCCTGGTCTATGCTGCCTGTCCTGGGATGGAAATGCAGCTACCAACAGTGCTTTTAGGGGTGGGCAAGACAGTGGCAGAGTCCCCACTGCCTCTACCCATGGGCACTGCAAAGCCACCCATCTGCTGAGCAGTCATCACTTTATTAATTTTGTAAGTGGGGGCCGGAGCCGGGAGGATTCTTGCCCTATACATGATCGACCTGAGCTTTTTTTCTTTCTTTTTCTTCTTTTTTTTTTTGGGGGGTCACACCTGGTGATGCTCAAGGTTGCTCTGTACTTCAGGTATTACTACTTTTTTTTGGAGGGGGTCACACCCGGTGATACTCAGGGGTTACTCCTGGCTCTTTTTTTTTTTTTTTTTTTTTTGGGTCACACCGGCAATGCTCAGGGGTTTCTCCTGGCTCTGCACTCAGGAATCACTCCTGGCGGTGCTCGGGGACCATATGGGATGCCGGGGATCGAACCCGGGGGCCGGCATGGGCCGGCTGCGTGCAAGGCAAACGCCCTACCCACTGGGCTATCCCCGCCCCTCCTGGCTCTTTGCTCAGGGATTACTCCTAGTGGTGCTCGGGGAACCATATGGGATGCTGGGGGATTGAACCTGGGTTGCCACGTTCAAGGCAAATGCCCTACCTGCTGTGCTATCGCACCAACCCCAGGTATTACTCCTGGCAGTGCCTGGGGGACCATATGGAATGCCAGGGATCAAACCCGGTTGGCCATGTGCAAGGCAAAAGCCTTTGCTGCTGTACTATTACTCCCTCACCCAGGTTTTATGCTGAGCACCCCATATGGGACCCTTTGCACTGCCAGGAGTATTCCTAAGCACAGAGTCAGGAGTAAGCTCTGAGCACAGCCGGGTGTGCCCTCAGCCCCCACCCAAATAAATGAATGTGCACATGGACAGCCTCTGACAAGACCACACGAGTTGGTTTGGAATTTCCTTCCCTGTGAATGATGGGAAATGGATACCCGGAGAAGCCCATCATGGCTCACAGCTAGAGCTCCCCCTGCAGGCACTGGGGCAATCCAGGGCTTTTTTAAATTTTTTTTTCTTCTTTTTTGGGTCACACCCAGCAATGCTCAGGAATTACTCCTGGTGGTACTCAGGGACCATGTGGGATTCCGGGATCGAACTTGGGTCAACCGGATGCAAGGCAAATGCCCTACCCGCTGTACTATCGCTCCAGCCCCAGCAATCCAGGGCTTGTCAGTGGTCATGAGGCAGGCCAGCTTCTTGCAGCCATATCACAGATAACCCTTCCAACATCACCTGAGCCAAGGGTCATGCATATTTGGGGATACATGTGATTTTCCCCATCACCGTTTTGGGGCATTCATAGGGGTGGGGATGGCCATCTTGTCCTGGAACACCAATTGCTCAGAGGTCCAAAAGGGAATGTTCATATGAGTCTGGAAATGCTGTCACGATTGCTGCAAAGCATCACAATTGAAAGGTCATGTGAAGGGCCAGAGAGCTAATACGGGGTGAAGGTGCATGCCTTGCATGTGGCAGACTCCACTTTGATTTCTGGAACTGATAAGGTCCCCCAAGCACTGCCAGGAATGATCCCTGTGCACAGAAGGACACTAAGCCCTAAGCACCACTGGGTATGACTCTCGGCCAATTAAAAGATTATCTGAGAAGTCAGAGAGATAGGACAGGGGGTTAAAGTGCTCGCTTTGCATGCAGCCGACCTTTCTTGGTCCCCTGCACTATGTATGGTCCTGAGTACTGTCAGGAAGTACTCATGAATACAGAGCCAGAGCAGACCCTGGGTACTACCACACATGACACAAACATCTGTTCCTGGGGCCAGAGCGATAGTCCAGCGGGAAGGGTGTTTTCCTTGCACGCGGCTGGCCCATGCCGGCCCGGTTCGATCCCCAGCATCCCATATGGTCCCCTGAGCACCGCCAGGAGTAATTCCTGAGTGTAGAGCCAGGAGAAACCCAGAGCATTGCCGGGTGTGACCCAAAAAAAGAAAAATAAAATCTGTTCCTCCCCCAAAAGAGATTCCTTGAGAAATCATTTATTTTTTTGTTTTTGTTTGGGGCTATACCTGGCAATTCTTCAGGTTACTCCTGGCTTTGCACTCAGGAGTTACTCCTGGGCGCACTCGGGGACCATATGGGATGCTGGGCATTAAACCCTGGTCAGCCACGTGCAAGGCAAATGCCCTCCTCTCTGTACTATCACTCCAGCCCCACTGAGAAGTCATTTCATCCAGAACTTTCTTAGGCACCTTGTGGGCGGTGTGCCAATGCCCCAGGTCACCTGTTATGGGAAAATGGCTGGCAGGATGGTGGAGATGGAGGTCCTGGGGTCACAGAGAAGTGTGTTTGCGGAGCTGGAGTGGTAGCACAGCGGGTAGAGTGTTTGCCTTGCACACTGCCAATCCGGGTTTGACCCCTGGCATCCCATATGGTCCCTCGAGCACCACCAGGAGTAACCCCTGAGCACTGCCGAGTGTGACCCAAAAAGCAAAAAGAAACAAAGTGTGTGTGTTTGTTTGTGTCCCTGGTGGCTACTGCTTGTCCCTGGTGGCTGCTGCCTGGGCATCTAGCTTTGGGCAAGTGCCTTGACCTTGAAGAACTCAGCTGCTCCCTCCGGAGCAGGAGTCTTGGGGGCCGAAAGGGGCAAAGTCGTACAGGGGTCCCCACCAGACCCTCTCCCCGTTGGCTCCTTGCCCCTTAGTCAGATGTGAGGGGCCTCCTGAGAGGTTCACCAACAACTTCACTGCAGCCACGGCAGTGAAGCCCAGAGCTCGGGAGTCAGCTGGAGCTCGGCGGGAACCTGCTGGCCCCTGACTTGCTCTTTGTGCCACGCTGATGAGCGCAAACTGCTACTGGGAAGGTCTTACCCAGCCAGACCAGCTGTGTGAGGTTCTCCAGGCCCTCTATCTTCTCGATGAAGTTATTGTCCAGCTGCAGCTTCCTCAAGTTCTCAAACTGCCAGAGGTTGTCTATGCAGAGAATGTCTGAAACAGTCGAACAAGAAGACCCTCAGGTTTGGGGAGAGCTTAGAACAGGCATAGTACAGGTCCTGAAACAGTCGGGCAAGAAGGCCCTCTGCTCCCAGCCTCGGGTTTGGGTAGGAGCTTAGGAGCTTAGACCTGGTGTAGCGGAGGTCCAGACAACTGTGCTGCCCCTCCATGCCAAAGGCCCCGTGCCCCTCTGCCTTGGTGGGGAGTGCACAGGTGCCCTGTTGATGAGCCAAGTATTAAGGGCCCCAAGTCCCTCTCAGTCCTGGGAGGGCAGTTCCCACTGGTGCTGCTGTGCAGGAACATGACAGGGCCTAACAGGTCGTCGGGGACTGGGGTGTGGCTGGACCTGCTCAGGGCACAGTGGTTGTTTGTTTGTTTGTTTTTCATTCTTTGGGTCACACCTGGCAATGCTCAGGGGTTACTCATGGCTCTGCACTCAGGAATTACTCCTGGCTGTGCTCGAGGGACCATATGGGATGCCGGGATTGAACCCGGGATGGCAGTGTGCAAGGCAAACGCCCTACCTGCTGTGCTGTCGCTCTGGCCCAGTGTCAACTTCACTTAGCTTCTGGAGCCAGGCAGGAGGTCAAAGCACCCTGGTGCCCAGATAGCTGCACCCGATCCAGTATCATGGGGTGCCTCTCTGCATTATCCTTCTGATGGAGATGAAGACTGGCCCATGGGAAAAGCTTTTCTCCTTCCTGTGTCAGCCAGAGGAACCAACAGGGACACGTAAATCTTTATTTATTTATTTTTTTGTTTTGCTTTTTTTGGGTCACACCCGCAATGCTCAGAGGTTTCTCCTGGCTCTGCACTCAGGAATCACTCCTGGCGGTGCTCGGGGGACCATATGGGATGCCGGGATCGAACCCGGGCCGGCATGGGCCAGCCGCGTGCAAGGCAAACGCCCTACCCGCTGGGCTATAGCTCCGGCCCCCACACGTAAATCTTTAGCATTTTCTTACAATGCTGATTCTTTCCTCACATGGGGAGGGCCATTCTAGGAACTCTCAATGGCTGATCATTACTTAAAAACAAAACAAGGAGGCCAAGAAATAGTATGGCAGATGCTTTCAGCAGTTTTGCATGCAACCAACCTGAGTTCGATACAGAGATTCCCATATGGTCCCCAAGTACCAAGATTAATTCCTGAGCAGACCCAGGAGTAACTCGAGCATCACCAGGTGGGTGGTCCAAAACCCCAAAACAAATGACCCTGGTGCTCAGGACATACATAGGTGGGGGCCTGCCTCTTTCTTCTGTTTGTGGGGTAACAAACAGAACCAAGGCTGAAGGGTCAGGACCCCTGGTCCCCTGCTTTGTGGTACTGAGAGGACTGGTCTCTCAACTGGCTCAGCCTTTTGGAAGGGTGACTAAGCCAAGTTTATAGCAGTATTTGATGGCTGAGTTCTCTGGCCTGAACTCTGTCTATTTGGCAGCTTCTGTAAAGACAGAATTGCATCTGTGACTAAATAACTCCAGGTGCTGAGCGGCAGAAAGCCTGGTGGGCACGGGAGCTCATCTGAAGGAGCGGCAGGTGTCTGAGCCCTTGAAGTGCCCTGTTCTGGCTCCTGGAAATGGCTTGTGGTCACCCAGCCAGCCAGTGCCCCTGTGCATGATGCAGAGTGTAGGGTCTATGACCTGCAGTTAGAGGAGTCAGGACAACATGACCTCTGTATCATCCCTGTATCATCCAAGAAGCCGAACTGTGTCCCCCAGATTTTTGTGAGAAGTCACACACAGCTCTTGTTTATATGCTTCCCTTTTCTATATTTGCTTTTGCAATAACTTCCAAATGTCACCAAATTAGAATAAGCTTATAAAAAGAACAGAAAAAAAAAGAAAAGGAAGAAGAAAAGAAAAACCTTGGTCCTGGGAGATGGTGCAGAGCTGGAGTTACATGCTCCTGGACAGCTATCCTGGGTCTGACCCTGCTCCCCTGCTCCCTACTCCCTGTGACCACCACTGGGAGCACCGTGCTGGGAGGAGCCCCGAACACTGTAGCCCTTGAACACTGTTGCGCCTGAACACTGTAGCCCCTGAACACTGCCAGCCTAAAAGAGTGTCTTGCACAGGACCATGCGATAGTACTGCAGGGAGGGCGTTTTCCTTGCATACAGTCAACTCAGGTTCGATCTCCAGCATCCCATATGGTCCCCCACGTGCCACCAGGAGTAATTCCTGAGTGCAGAGCCAGGAGTAACTCCTGAGCATTGCCAGGTGTGACCCAAAAAGGAAAATTAAAGATAGTCTTGCAGCTTCACTGTTTGTCAAGAGGTGCAGGCTTTGGCAAAGGCATGAGGTCTCAGACACGGTTGAGGTGGTTAGAGTTTTTTTTTTTGGGGGTCACACTCAGTTGTACTCAGGTTTATCCAGGCTCTGTGCTCAGGGCTCACTCCTGCAGGCTCAAGAGGACCATCTGGGGTGCTGGAGATCACTCGAGTCAGGCACTAGCATGGAAAGTGCCCTGCCCTCCATACTATCACTCACTCCAGCCTCTGGTTTGGCAGTTTTTCTCAGACTCTGAAAACCCACTGCCTTTATACTAACTCTGGATTAGCTGGTCCTGCTTCCCGGGCGAGGAGGGAGTGTTCCCAGGAAGCTGAGCCCAGCTCACACCTTGAGTGGGAGACTTCCCAGAACACCCCTCTAGGGCAGGACTCGGGCCGCTCTGGGATCTCAGGCACCCCCATGCTGACACAGCTTTCCTGGGTGCCTCTCACGACTCTGGCCCCAGCCCTACAGCCCTGACTCTGCCCTTCCTGCAGACAACTCTCCCCTGGGTACGCTGTGCAGCACACCTGCATGCCGGCTTTCCCGTGGCACTGGCACTTCACAATGGAAAAGTCACAACAGCACACAAAACCAGGCTGCATCTGACAGCTCTAGCCAACTTGCCAGCTGCTAGCATTGATGCCAGTGCTGACGTGGTTCTCAACAGCGACACAGAATCTGCCTGCACAAGTGCCATGGATTCCCAGCCTGGCATCATGGCACCCCAGACCACTGCAGCTGGCCCCTGTGTTAGCCACTGGTCCCGTCTATTCCCAGACCACTGCAGCCGGCCCCTGTGTTAGCCACTGGTCCCGTCTATTCCCAGACCACTGCAGCTGGCCCCTGTGTTAGCCACTGGTCCCGTCTATTCCCAGACCACTGCAGCCGGCCCCTGTGTTAGCCACTGGTCCTGTCTATTCTCAGACCACGGCAGCTGGCCCCTGTGTTAGCCACTGGTCCCGTCTATTCCCAGACCACTGCAGCCGGGCCCTGTGTTAGCCACTGGTCCCGTCTATTCTCAGACCACTGCAGCTGGCCCCTGTGGAGCCACAGGTCATGTCCATTCTCCAGCCCCAGCAGCATCCTGTGATGTTAGTCTCTTCCCTGAAGGGCCCCTGAGAACCTTTCCAGAGCTCCTTGCTCTGTCACCATAAAATCCAGCACTTTCTCTTGGTCCCCAAGGCTGAAGCCAGCAGGTACTGGACCTGTCTCCACATAACCTGCCTCAGGGCCTTTGCGCTGACCATTCTCTTGGTCTCAATCACTTTCTCCAGATCCTCTACTGACATCTCCCTTGTCTTCTGAATTCTGCACCACTGTCAATCTCTGACCCCCAAAAAATGCCCATCCCCAATACTCTTTTTTATCTTCTTGCTTTATTTCCCCCCCATTGTACATATTACCTATACACACTCCAAGGTTCCTTTTTAATTTTATTTGTATCCTTCACTCGAATGTCAGTTCTAGAGCAGGGTTATTACTGTGTGGGTTTTCTTTGGGGGGTTGGAGTCAGGGTATATGCTCTGCTGGCAAGGCCCATGACTTAGTGAGGCTGGGGGTGGAGGGCTGCCTTGATCACCTAGTGCCGCTGGGATCTGCATAGGATGGCTCTGGAAGAGCCTTGGTGGACTGGTGGGCCCCACAGGGGGTCTAGAAAAGGGTGGGAATGTGAGCCAGACCAGGCCAGTGCAAGGGGTCTGAGACAGGAAGCAGATCACCCCAGTTCAGGTATGGACATGGGGCTGCGGGTCTGTTTGATCCCAAGCCTTCTCACCCCTGCCAGGCCCGACATTTCTTAGGGCCCCCTGGGCCTCTAAGCCCTCTGCCCCGTTCAGTTTTCTGTTTTCTCTGAAGATCCCCCCCCCCCCACCACCAGCAAACCCTATGCCTGGCTCAGTTTCTGCCTGGTTCCCTGATTCTGGGGGGAAAGAGCATGGGCCTCTTTGGGGTTCACCTAGTTCTGAATGTGAGAGCTTTATCCTGGTTTCTTTTCTTCTATTCTTATTCAGAAGAGGCAGATTGTGGATATGCAAATGTTCCTGACACGCTGTTTGAAGCTTTAAAATGGTCTGTGCTAAGCTGGTATGTGATCTGCCAGGACAACAAAGAGAAATCCTGGACTCCACAGTCTAGAAGCCTAGAGAGGGTCAGCAACTCTGCCAAGGGCTGGAACCATCAGTGCAGGGGAGGAGAGGAGGGAGAAAGGAGGCGGGAGAGAAATGGAAGGAGAAATAGATATAGGGGACAGGATGGGAAGGGAGAAGCAAGGAAGGGGAGGAGGGACAGAGGAGGGAAGGGAGAAAGAAGGGGAGAGGGAGGGGAGAAGGGGAAGGGAGAAAGGAAGAGACCAGGAAGGAAAAGGGAGAGGAAAGGAAAAGAGGGAAGGGTGAGGGAAAGGGGCAGAGGAGGGGAGGGATGAAGTGGGGGGAGGGGTCAGTGATGGACAGGGGAGGTCATCTGTGCTGTCCCAGGGGAGGGCAGGTGATGGACAGGGGAGGTCATCTGTGCTGTCCCAGGGGAGGGCAGGTGATGGACAGGGGAGGTCATCTGTGCTGTCCCAGGGGAGGGCAGGTGATGGACAGGGGAGGTCATCTGTGCTGTCCCAGGGGAGGGCAGGTAATGGAAAGAGGAGGTCATCTTGGCTGTCCCATACCTACTAACCTAGATAGGCCCCTAAGGATGTAGGTCTTTGACCTTCCAGAATTTTGGGGGGGGCTGGAAGGTGGAAGGGGGAGAGTCAAGTGGCCTTACCCCGCCCACCTTACCCCGTCCACCTTACCCCGTCCACCTTACCCCGCCCACCTTACCCCCCCCACCCCTTTACATACGCACTCTGGAAGTCCAGCCGAAGGGACAGGACGTCTTTGAAGAGGATACCCTCCTGTCTGGCCAGCTGCCCGGCCTCCTCCTGGGGGCCCCTGCTCTGTGACTGCCTGCTTGAGCAGCTCATCATCTATCACTCTGGGCTCGATCCAGTTGCATATCCGGTTCATCTCCCTGCAAAACAAGTTCCTCTCCTAGATACTGGTTTTCCCTGAGGACAGATCTGCTTGGGGATCCGATCCCTCAAAGAGTAAGGGGCAGTGTGGCTGGCAGCCATGCTCGCTGAAGCCTGCCCTTGGCCCACTGCACCTATGTGTTAGAACCAAGGCTGGTCTCTGGCACCCATCTGAACATGTTCACAGGGTCTTATCCTGAAGGGTCCTGTGCCAGAGGTGATTTTGCCAGACTGCTCCGGGAGCCAGGGTCACACCATCTGGAGCACAGAGCCCGCTTGGCATGGCTTTCCTGGGTCCCTCCTTCCTTCTTTTTCTTTCTCTTTCTTTTTTTTTTTGGAGGGAGGGGGCTTACCTGGAGATGCTCAGGGGTTACTCCTGGCTCTGCGCTCAAGAGTTACTCCTGGTGGTGCTTGGGGACCATATGGGATGCCGGGAGTGAACCCAGGTTGGCACCATGCAAGGCAAATGCCCTCCCCACTGTACTATGGCTCCAACCCCTAGGAAGGATCCTTCTTTCCTGTGGTGGGGTGGAGGACACACCCAGCAGTGCTCAGGACTTATTCCTGGCTCTGCAGGCCAGGTGGACTCAAGGACCATTTGGGATACCAGGGAAAGAGCCCAGCAGAGCTGATGCTTCAAGTTCTCCCCAAGATACGTGAGCACAGGGTGACCGAAGGCAGCTTGAGTTGAGGGGAACTTGGGGCCAACACTGGCCAGGCCTGGAGGCAGGCAAAAGAGTGTGAGGAGGCCACGCAACAGAGAGAAGCGAAGAGAACCGAGAGCTTCAGGAGCTAACCCCACAGGGGCTGCCTCATCATTAGGGCTGTCTGGTCCCTCATGTCCCAAATGAGATTTTTTGTTTGTTTGGTTTTGTTTGGGGGGCCACACCTAAACCACTCCTAGCTCTGTGCTTGGGAATCAATCCTGGTGGCCTTGGGGGATCACCGGGGATGCCAGAGAGTGAACCTGGGTTAGCGGAGTGCAAAGCAAATACCTTACAGGCTAGGTTACTGCTCTGTTGCCAATAGAGCAACAAGAGATGGGGAAACTCTGAGCAAGGGACCTCCTTGCTTTGGAGATCCTTTACTCAGAATTTCCCCATCTCTTCCAGTAAATACTCTTTTAAGCTAAGGCTAGAAGATTTCTGTTGCTAAAGGTCCAAAGGGAATGTCAGAGACCCCAGAGACCAACAGTGGCTTCAGCTTCGCCATTGCTCTGAGGCCAGCCCTGGGCTGCCATTTCTTTTTTTTTTTTTTTTTTGCTTTTTGGGTCACACCCGGCGATGCTCAGGGGTTACTCCTGGCTCTGCACTCAGGAATCACTCCTGGCGGTGCTCGGGGGGACCATATGGGATGCCGGGGATCGAACCCAGGCATAGGCCGGCCACGTGCAAGGCAAAAGCCCTACCCACTGGGCTATCGCTCCGGCCCCTGGGCTGCCCTTTCCTGACTGACCATCGCCACTGAGCATCATCCCCTCTTACCACACCCGTCATTACCAACCTTCTGAGTGGAATACACAGATGGGCCCGACCCTGCCTGCAGTCACAGTCGACCTCCCAGACATCCCGGAAACTTCATCCTTGCTCCATTTTCCACCCTTCCCTCTCCCCTACTGCCAGCTCTACCTTCCATCTTTGTCCATGCATGTCCCCAGTCTCCAGGCCTCCCTGAAGCCCTGTTGTCCCTGTCGCACTGATCCCAGATATTAGACAGTCACTGTGCCCTGCCTTTTCTTTTACAGAGACAGGAGAGCCTTCTGTTACTGAGGGTCCATTGCTAACCCAGGTGATCCTGTAACCTGGTCTTAAGAGACAGCCTCTGCCAGGAACGCTCCTTCCTTCCCCTCCTACCATCTACTCAGATGCATCTTGGGGCAAATGTGCAGCTTTCAGTTTTCAGCTGTTCATGATCAAACGTCCAGTGCCTTCAATCCTTAGTTCTGTCTGTTGGGCCCCAGAGGTTCCATCTGCCCTGTCTTTAATCTCTACAACCTTCTCTGCCAGAGCGCCTGACTTCCCATTCACTCATCCCTCAACTCTGACTCTCTCTTTAGTGCAACTGGTTTCCAACCTTTAAAGATGTTTTTACTCTTCTCTCTATCTCCCTACTCTTCTGAATCAATTTTGTCTAAGAATTTTCCATGACAACATCTACTTGCCTAGGGAAAAATATTAATGTGCTGTATTTATTTGCTGCCATATGTTATATGTTATCTGCAAAGTGTTTGGGGGGGCGGAGCGAAAGCCCAGCGGGTAGGGCGTTAGCCTTGCACATGGCCGGCCTCTGCTGGCCTGGGTTCGATCCCTGGCATCCCATATGGTCCCCTGAGCACTGCCAGGAGTAATTCCTGAGTGAAGAGCCAGGAGTAACCCCCCTGAGCATCGCCGGGTGTGACCCAAAAAGCAAAAAACAAACAAACAAACAAAAAGTATTTGTGGTTTTGTTCTTTATTTTTTGGGGGGTGCACACCCAGTGGTATTCAGAGGTTACTTCTGGCTCTGCATTCAGGAATTAGTCCTGGTGGTGTTCAGGGGACCATCTGGGTGCAGGAATTGAACCTGGGTTGGTTGCATGCAAGGCAAATGCCCTACTGCTATAACTGAGATACAAACACAAACACACACACACACAATCTCAGTCCCTTTCTTTTTTTTTGGGGGGATGGGGAGTCAGTGGTGATCAGGGCTGACTCCTGGCTCTGTGCTGAGCGCTAATTCCTGGTGGGGTTTGGGGACCATATGTGATGCTGGAACCAAACTCAGGTCAGCTGTGTAGGCTGTGTACAAGACAAGCATTCTATCTACTTACTTGTTTTGTGCTTTTTAAAAGTTGCTATATTATGGGAAATGATTTTTAATCCTGGCCCTAAAACTTTGACTTGTCATTGCATCTTATAAATGCCTGGCACCTATGACATACCCATCAAACTAGCTTTCAGTCAGCCCAGTGATTACACAGTGTGTGTGGAGTAATGTTATATGCACTTACACATGTAAGGACAGGGTTTGATTCTGACTGTGCATCCTTTGACACTCTCTTTACCTGCTTAAACCTTTGACTCCTTATTTTAGAAAATGAATGATTCTTTCCTCCAACACCTTTCTAAATTCTATTTGGGTCATACACATGCAATGAATGGATTCTGCAAGCCATTCATTGTATATAAAACAGATCTGTATATAAAACAGATCTCCCTGCCTCTGTCTCAGACACTAAAGAAAGATCATACAGATATACAAATAGTTCATAACAAACCCTGACACATTTTTAGTTGTGATAATGAAAAAAGCATGACTTGGGAACCTGGCTTGCCCAGAGGTCACACAGCTGGGATCTGAATGATGCTCAGGAAAGGAGTAAAAACAAGCTACACAGTGAGGGCCCAAGGTGGGAAAGAATCCTGCATTTTCTACTCTGACAGAGCGAAGGAAGGCTGGATTTGGAGTCATACCCTAAGAGACCTAAACAGCTCCTAGAGTATAGTAACAGCAGTCATATGATCATATCAGAACACTAAGACACTCACTCTGGCTGTAGTTCTGAGGTGAGAAAGTGCCAGTGCAGGAATCAGATGTAGATGTGAGAGATTTCTGTACTGTCTCTATATGAAAACTTCTTGCTCACAGTTTCAGACAAGACAATGTAAACCAGTTACAATGGCTAAGTAACAGACTCACATATCTAGGATATGGCAGAGGCAAGAAAAAACGATTAAATCTATTTTCTTTTTTTTCCCCCCCTTCCATTTTGTCCAAGCCTGGTGGCCCTGCCCAGGAGCTGCCCTGGGGTGACCACCCATAACATGCAGAGCCTCACACACGGCTGGGGAAGCTGGAACTCGGCTCTACCCAGGCTTAGCTGACCATGGGGCGCCAGGGAGGACAGATGGGTTTTGGGAGTAGGCCCACCACCTCTGGGGGGTCCCGGAAGCAGCCGGATGAGACTTCGCCCCCCCACACTAGCCACCACCTTCGCTGTCCAGATGCTGACCATGAGGCCCCGCGGTCCATCAAACTAGTGGAAACAGTTATGTCCTTTAATGTACTGCATTCTACGATGTGCAGGAAAGTTAGGCGGGAGGGAGAGAGAGAGAGGAGAGAAAAGACATACAGAACCCGCCAAGTAGTTGAGGTGTGGGGGGGGGAAGGAGGTGGGGACATTGGTGATGGGAGATGGGTTTGGGTGGAGGGATGGGTGTTGGAACACTGTAGAACCAAAACTCTACATGAGCATCTAGCAATTGTATGTCTAAAAGTGGTGTAATAAAATTTGAAAAAAAAATCTATTTTCTTTTTTTCTTTTTTTTTTTCCCTGTTTTTTCAGGAATTACTCCTGGTGTGTTTGGGGGATCATCTGGGATGGTAGGGATCAAACCTGGGTTGGCCATGTGCAAGGCAAATGCTCTACCTGCTATATTAATTCTCCAGCACCTCTTTCTTCTTTCTTTTTTTTTTTTGGGGGAGGGCAGGGGATGGAGAAAACGGTTCTCATGGCTTACTCCTGGCTCTGCCCTTACAGATCACTTCCTAGTGGGCTTGGGGGACCATATGGGGTGTTGGGGATCAAACCAGGATCAGCTGAATGCAAGGCAAACACCCTACCCACTATACTACCACTCCGGTCCCCAGAATCCATTTTCTTAATAGTAACTCAAATGTACCCAAGACAGTGGGGACTATCACAAAAAGTCAAGTCAGTTCACAATGTCTTCTACCATTAGTCGGGGCAGGGAAAAGGCCCTAACAATAATTTACCACTCAACCTGCATGCTGGGGACTTGCTAAATTGGTGAAGGAAAAGAGAAGTTTTATAGCACTGTTTACCAAGTTGATACCTCACCAAGTGTCAGAACTGTCCTGCGAAACAACGGGATCTGAAAAATGTAGCCATGACTTGCTGTGATTTAGTAAGAGAAAAGCAACTATTTACCAACCCTTACGTGACTAAGTGCACATGCATTATTTATTAAAGTACATGTTAGCTCTGGAAGCCATAAAAAAGAAAGTCCCAAGGCCCTAATTTCCCAAGGGGAAGGAAATTGCTCAAAGTCATATAGTGAGCTATTAACCAAATTAGATGTAAAATTCAGGTATTTATATTCCTATCCAAGGCACTTTATACAACATCATGATGCAGAATGAAAATTTTTAAAAAATGTAGTGACAACAGAGGCTGGCTATAACAGTAGTTATTGTTTGGATGGAAGGATAGAACTTGGGACTTGCACAAGCAGGGCACGGTTCACCTGCTGAGCTACATCTCAGTCCTAAGGATTAATTTATCAGTGAACCAGGCACATTATTTTTTCCAATGAAAGGGATAGGGCCAGGAAACGAAGGGGTGGGACTTTAAGAAATCTTTTTAGGTCCTCCTCTCAGAGGAAATGCTTCCTTAATAACTATTACTCATTCATATAGTTTCTTATCCAGAAACAATTAATTATTAATTAATAAGTATTAACTATCAACGAATAGCTAATTAATAATCATTCTCATAATTTATTATTCAGAAATAATAGTTTATTATATAAAGGGAATAACAGTTTCTTATTCAGAAAACCCCGGACTAGAGTTTAAACTGTCTCAGCGCAGTTCTAAGGAGGCTAGCAGAGGAGCTGTGAGCTCATTTTACAGATGAAAACAACCGCGCTGGATTCCAGAGAAAGTCAGAAAAAAAGAGATAAGCTGGGGGCGCAGTCGGTCCCTAGTAGCCCTCTCGTGGCCACAGTCCGCGGACCTCACCTGAAACCCCGGCTACCGGCCTAGTTCCACGCAGCAGATGCGTTGCCCGGTTGCTAGGGAAACCAAGCGCCGCCACTCCGTTGCTAAGGGGGAAGTCTAGAGGTGGACATCCGGGGTGAAAGTTGATGCCTCCCATGACCGGCCGGAGGGTGGGGGAAAGAACCCTACCACCAACCAGACTTAGAGAAAACAAACGCTTCTCCAATCAACACTTCCTATAGGCGGGAATCTTCCTATTCGAGGCCTCTTCTCCATGCCCCATTAGGCCGATTGATTAATCCTTTGTCCAATAATAGTAGGGATTCATCAGATTGATCAATACATAGACGAATCAAAATATACAAGCTCCTGTTCGGAGGCGGACCAGGATGGGTGCCTTTTAGAATTCCTGTGACCGAGCTTCCCTCTCCGCCCAATCAGACGCCGCGGGGTAGGCGGGACTTCGCTGAAGGAGGCGCAGGGACCAATCGAAGGAGGGCTTGGCAGGCTTTGCCCAATAGAGACACGACAGTGGGTGGGGTCAGGGGCCGGGCGTTCGGCGTTCCAGAGGGTGGGGCGGGGGCAAGTGTCAGTCAGGTCGGGAGCTCTGGGGGACATCGGAGACCCGGGCGGCTGACAGGGGCCCGGCCCGCTACCGCG
This sequence comes from Cryptotis parvus, assembly GCA_021461705.1. NCBI lineage: Eukaryota > Metazoa > Chordata > Mammalia > Eulipotyphla > Soricidae > Cryptotis > Cryptotis parvus. Next base: position 55,492 of record JAJIBD010007298.1, on the reverse strand, counting down.
TTGCCCTCCCGAGATGGAGTTCCTACTGGGGAACCCGTTCAGTACCCCTGTGGGGTGTGGTGCCTCGGTAAGGCCGCGAGAAGGGCGGGCGTCTGGGTGGGCGGCGGCGGCTGACTGGGCTGGTGAGGACCGCGGGCCTTTTGCCGGGCACTGGTGCCACTTCACGGGTGGGGCTGGCATCCATGTGGGGCCTCTCCAAGCGCTCGAGTCGCCCCAAAGACGAACGATCAGGGCCTGTTCACTGATGCCTTTGCCAGCCTGCCAGGCGGCGCCCTGCGGCCCAGCTTGGACCGAGATGCTTCCGTGGCTCCCTTACCCACCAGGGCTCAGCCCCGTCCGTCTGCTAGAGGCAGTGCCAACCCCCTCGTCTACCGGCAGATGCCAGTGCGTGTGTCTTTACCCAGCTCCAGCAGGCTAGAGGCCACCGCCACCAGGACTCGGTTGCCCCGGCCCCTGCTCCCTCCCTTTCACGATCCTCCCGGGGAAGCTCCCTCCAAGACGTGCTAATTAGAGCTACACCTCCGCCAGGCTGGAGGGGGCAGGGATGGGGAGCGGTCCCTAGAGGATGTGTGTGCCTCCCCACCTCCCAGAACGGAGGCTTGTCCATGAGTGATAAGAGCCCGGGAAAGGGAACGAGGAAGCCAGGATTCCATCCTGGACGTGCCACCCACTCTCCCCCATGACCTTGTGCCAGTCACTGCCCTTTCTGGGTGGAAGTTTTCCTGCCTGTCAAATGAGGCTTTGTGGAGGTCGGATGCGGTAGGCCTCCTGCAAGCCAGAACGCTGACACCTTTGTAATAGTCTGTGCACATTGACCGTTGCTGCTTCCTCAGTGTCGTGACGGTGCCCAAACAAACGTAGCGAGTGGCACCAACAGTACCTGTTACTCTTTTTCTCTTTTGGTTTTGGTGCCATACCTGGCAGTTCTCAGGGCTTGCTCCTGGCTCGTGTTCAGGGATCTCCTCTGGAAAACATATGGAGTACTGGGGGTCAAATCTGGGCCAGGCATGGACAAGGCAAGTGCTTTACTATCTCTCCGCCCACCTGTTACTCTTTCATTTTGTTCTCTTTGGGCCACACTGGAGGTGATCGGAGCTTACTTTTGAGTCTGTGCCTAGGGATCACTTCTGGTGGCGTTCAGCAGACTATTATGCTGTGCCAAGCATTGAACCTGGCTAGGGCCATTGGACCCGGCTGGCCTAGTACAGGCAAACACCTCACCTGCTGTACCGTCTCCAATCCCAGTACATGTTATTCATGCAGGTGTGCGTTATACTCCTGGAACTGGACATCACAGAGGCAGTATCTGGGATAGGCCAGAGTGGCCAACATCTGGCATTCTCTGCTATAGAAAACAGCTTCCTTCTCTCACCTAAGGGAGGAGTTTATGCCAAGTGACCAGTTGAGAATGTTGATTAGTTAGTTTCTTTAAGACTGGTCTCCTCCTGGTTGGTGGAAGGACTGGTTAAACATCTTTCATGGGGAGGAACTTTGGCGTCTTAATGGGCCGGCCTGGTTTAGGCAATGGTGATGTATTTATTTGCTGCTTACTCTTTAGCTTTTAGGGTACAGTGAAATTACGGAGGCCTCTTCCTAGGCTAACTGACCATTTGGGAGCTTTCTTTTGTGGCATAGGGTCTTTGATAAGGGGTGATCAATAGTAGGCCCTGGAAGAGTATTTCTTACCTGTATGGATGCCTTGTCACTCCAGACTCTTACTCTCCACATCCCCCTTCTTTATTTCCTTCCCTCAGGCCTCTCTCACTGCAGCCGTATTACCAAAACTTAGTTTTCACTTGGCTGTTGAATTCCAGTCAGAGATTGGAGAGTCCCAGGAAATTGAGGTGCAGAGGGATTTTTTTTCTTTTCTGTTTCTTTTTCAATAGAAAGCTCTGCATCTTTGAAATGGGGCTTGTAAAGTTAAAGGGATTTAAAGCCATATAAATAAAAGAGATGTCTGGGTTTTTGGTGAGTGCAAGGCATATATTGTTCCTGTCAGGATAATACGAGTTCAATTTTATGTTGCCCATTTGTTGGTGTGTGACACCCCAGGATAATTTTGTAACCCTCTGAGACTTTGTGGGGGAAGAGGGGGAGAGAGTGAGAGAGATCAGTAGAAACAGAGACTGCATGAAGACATATGCATACTGGAAATAGTGTGGTTTAATTGAGGCGAGAGGGAAAACACTTAACATCGTGCTTGGAAGACAGTAGAGGCCCCATAAATTGGAGCTGTCATGTTAACAGAATGATAAGGGTTGAATTTGCCATCTGAAGAGGAAATGACGGACAAGTGGCCCATCTGTGACCAGTGAGGGAACATAGTCCTAGGTCCCTGCGCTACCATCCGTACATAGGAAACTTCATAAAGAAAATGAAGCCTTGTCATGCCAGCGGTCAGTAGACAAGACCTAGGTGATTCCGCAGTCCAGGCCAGTTAAATGATGAGGTGCTGATGTGACAGAGCAAAAAAGTAATTTTGAGTCATGGAGATAAGTGGGTAAGCGCTTGTTTTGCTGTGGCTGATCTCGCTTCAATCCCTGGCACCCCTATAATTTCCCAAGTACCTCCAGAAGTGACCCCTGACTACAGAGCCAGGAATAAGCCCTGAGCATCACTGGTGTGGCCCCAAAGTAAAGTTTCGTGGTGTTTATTAGTCTTTAACAGTTTGTGCTGAGGCTTGGTTGGGGGATTGGCGGTCCGTAAATAAACACACTGAAGCTGATGGTTAAGAGCAGCAGCCCTGGCTTACAGCCATCATTGCTCCTTCCAGTTACTCTTTTAAGTCTGGCTAATTGTCTTTCCATTTTAGAGATGAGGAAAGTGAGTCTCTAAGAAGTGAAAAGGCTGCCTAGCTGGTAAGCAAGAGCTGGCCTGCATAGCTGTCCTTGTCTGCAGATGATTGAGAGGACAAAGAAACATGGGACAGTCAAGACTGACCCAAGACCGCCGTTCAGTGCTTGGACTAGCGGCAGAGCTTATCAGCACTGTTGGCGCAGCGGCTCGGGATTGCTGTGCTGAGAGACTGGCTTCCTTTAGAGGAAATAGTGAGGACTCTCTAGAGAAGAGGTTGCTGTGCCGGGAGACAGGTGTGGGCACGTCTGTGAGCACTAGTCTGAGTGTGACAGAGACGGCTAAGAACACAGTGGCAATCAGGGTTTATTATTATTATTATTATTATTATTATTATTATTATTATTTTTTTGGGTCACACCCAGCGATGCTCAGGGGGTTACTCCTGGCTCTACACTCAGGAATTACTCCTGGCAGTGCTTGGGGAACCATATGGGACGCCAGGGATCAAACCTGGGTTGGCCGTGTGCAAGGCAAATGCCCTACCTGCTGGGCTATCTCTCGGCCCGGCTAGTAGGGTTTAGATCCAGCACGGTCTCCAGAGTGGCGTAAAGACAATATATTTGAAGTGACTTTAGCTGCTAGTCTCTCTGGACCACATTTCCCCACTCACAAAAGAATGCCTCTTTGGTGAATAAAAGAATGATGGGGCGGACGATGGCACACCATCGCTTTGCCTTGCACACAGCCGACCTGGGTTCAATCCCCGGCATTCCATATGGTCCCCCAAGCACCGCTAGGAGTGATTCCTGAGTGCATAGCCAGGAGTAACCCCTGAGCATTGCCGGGTGTGACCCAAAAAAGCAAAAAAAAAAAAAAAAGAATGGGCTGGAAAGGTGGTGCAGTGCTACTCACCTCAGTAATCGCTAGCCTACCTGGTTCTGTGGTGCCCCAGGCCTGCCGGGTTGATCCCTGAGTACAGAGCCAGGCATAACCCCTGAGCACCATTGGGTGTGAACAAAACAACAATAAAAGAATATCTCTCAACAGCTGCTTGAGGCATGAGCCAAAATAATTGCCCCAGGTCAATTTAATAGGCATTTTGAGTGTTTGCTGAGTGCCAGGCTCTGAGATACAAATATTAAAGTTGCTTTTAGGGAGTCTTCAGTGGAAGCCACATCTTAGCAGGTGTTCAGAGTGCAAAGCTAGTCTAAGGGGTTGATAAAAGATAAAGTCCTGAGTGCTCCTGGGCATTCTGACCTGGTGCTAGAGCCTGCCCATCTGAGCCAGCAACTGAAGTCACAGTCTGACTTAGTCACCTCTATGACTAACTCTTTTTGCCTCTATCCTGCCTCCTCCAGGAAGCTGTACCTGTTACTAGGAACTTGCTCTAGTGTGGTTCAGAGAGAAAGGCAGCAGTGGGGCGAGAGACTTGGAACTATGGCAGGAGAAGAGAAGCACTTATTTTTATTTCTCTCAGTCTCTCTCTCTCTCTCTCTCTCTCTCTCTCTCTCTCTCTCTCGAGTCACACCTGGAGGTGCTCAGGAGTCATTCCTGGCTCTGCACTTAGGAATTACTCCTGGTAGTGCTGGAGGAGCTCATGGGCTGCTGGGGTTCAAACCCAGGTCAGCCATGTGCAAGGCAAGCACCCTACCACTGGCTCTCCTGATTTTCTCCTATGAGGCAAATTTCAAAATGTTACTGTCTAATCTCAGTGCTCCACTAAGCCCTGGAATTTGGCTGTCCCTGGAACTGATGTCATCCTTTACAAGTTCCCCAGTCAGGGTCAAGGTGCTCTGCAACAGTTGGCTGGAATATAGTACCAGATAATCTTTTTCCAAGAATAAAGCTTGGGTTCATTTAGATAAAAGATTGAATGGTGGGGCCGGAGTGATAGCCCAGCGGGTAGGGCATTTGCCTTGCATGCAGCTGGCCCATGCCGGCCCGGGTTTGATCCCCGGCATCCCATATGGTCCCCTGAGTAACGCCAGAAGTGATTCCTGAGTGCAGAGCCAGGAGTAATCCCTGAGAATTGCCTGGGTGTGACCCAAAAAAAAAAAAAAAAGATTGAGTGGTTAGCTCTTTTTTTTTTTTTTTGCTTTTTAGGTCACACCTGGCCATGCTCAGAAATTACTCCCTGGCAGTGCTCCGGGAACCATATGGGATGCTGGGGATTGAACCCGGTCGGCTGCATCCAAGGCAGACACCCTCTCCGCTGTGCTATTGCTCCAGCCCCAGTTAGCTCATTCTGACCAGAATATGGAGTGTAGGAGCAGGCAGGAGAATTTCTTCAGTTCTAGTAAGTGCTAGATACTGATAATCTACTTCCTTGTAAAGGCCCTGAAGGAACGGTTTGAGGCTCTTCATATTCCTGAATCAACCAGATACCACTGGGCTACATTGGCGCGTGATAGGGTCCAATGGAAATGTTACTGGCGCCCGCTCGAGCAAAGTCGATGAATAACGGGATTCAAGTGATCAAGTGACTGATAATCTATCACAGAGGTCGTGTTCATGGATCAGACAGCACAGAGCATAGGCCGTTTCCTAGTGTCTGGTGAATGACAGCTGTGTGACCTTAGCATGACTGTGTGCCCCAAGAATGACTCGTTCTCCCTCTGATTTCTTTGGAAGTTGGCAGTTTACAAAGCACTTTTCAGTCATTTTATGTCATCTTCACAACCCTGGGGATCCCAGGGCGAGAACAGGAAATGCCTTATTAAGAATTGCAGTGTGCAGACTTTGTTGTGGGACCTCTCTCAGTCTTCCCAATGTTAATTATCTGCGTAGTAGTGGGTTTTGGTTTTGCCTTGTTTTAGTTTTTGGGCCACACCTGGAAGTACTCAGGGATCAGGCCAGGCGGGCTCAGAGAACCTTCCCTACTCTTACTATCTCTCCTGCCCCTCAGGGTATTGTTTCCACATTCCGTACTGGAGACCTGAGACTGAGAAACTGGAGGTTTGTGCCATTCTAGATCCGAGAATCTACTCTGAATCCAGTGCTCATGTTGTGTTCCACAGCCCATCAAGCCAGGGTCATCGGAATCATCTGGAGGGCTTGTGAAATGGGGTGCAGGAACTCACCCTCAGTTTCTGATTTGGGGGATATGAACGGGGATAGTGCTCTCAATTTCTGATACGTTCTCAAGTAATGTGACTGCTGCTGGTCAAGGCACCGCACTTTGAGAGTTGTTGTTCTTGATGAAGTGCTGCTTATTTCATTCCTTTACCTTTCCTTAAACATTAAGCGTGAGGTTTTCTTATGGGTGGACTCAAAGTTTGATTAGGTAGAATTCATTGATTCATTCAGCAGCTCTATGTCGGTTGCACATACCAGCCTAAGCATATACAGGATGTTCAGTCTGGGAAGGGAGCTGAGACCCGTGCCTGAATCAGAAGGTAGAAAGTGGCACGCGGCCGGCCTGTGCCGGCCGGGTTCAATCCCGGCATCCCATATGGTCCCCGAGCACCGCCAGGAGTAATTCCTGAGTGCAGAGCCAGGAGTAACCCCTGAGCATTGCAGGGTGTGACCCAAAAAGCAAAAAAAAAAAAAAAAAGAAAGTGGCATAAGACAGAACGGGCATATGAAGTAAGTGACTGGGGGAAGGAAAGGGTTACTCCGGTGCTAATGATAGCTAAAGAGTTTTGCTTTTAAGCAGTTCAGGATTGCACTTGTCAGTGACTGAAGTAGAAGCTTTTTCGTGGGCCACATATGGCAATGCCCAAGGATTACTCCTGGCTCTGCACTGGGGAATTACTCCTGGTGCTTGGGGAATCTTATGGAATACTGGGAGTGATCCCAGATCAGCCACATGCAAGGCAAATGCCCTACCCACTGTACTGTCACTTCAGCCCCTAAAGAAGAAGCTTTATGTATCTTTCAGACCTTTAACCCAGGGCCTCTTAAAACTTTTTCAACTCAAGACCTCTTCTTGCCCAAGAAACACAGCTCAGGTGAGCACTGCCAAAAGCACCTCAAATTCATCATACAGTTTATTTATTTATTTATTTATTTATTTTTTTGCCTTTTTGGGTCATACCCGGCCATACTCAGAGGTTACTCCTGGCTCTGCACTCAGGAATTACTCCTGACGGTGCTCAGAGGACCATATGGGATGCCAGGGGATCGAACCTGGGCCGGCCCAGGCCGGCTGCGTGCAAGGCAAACGCCCTACCCGCTGGGCTATCGCTCCGGCCCATACAGTTTATTTTTAAAGTTTGGTCATTGCATGTTTAGAAACCTTTTACTCTGGCCAGATTTTTCACAGTCATTCCCATTGAGTTACTGGTTGATCTCCCAATGGAAGAAGCTAAATGTTACCCTTCCCAGTGACACTGTGAGCGGGTGCTGCTCTTATCTCCATTTTGCAGGCAGGCACCCACTGGGGCAGGGGGAAGCCCACACAGCCTGCAGGAAGGGAGCCGTCATTGGAATCTGCTTTCTGGCTTCAGAGCTGGTGTCTGTTATGCCGTGCTGCAGTGAGGCAGGGTACCGGGGGCTGAAGGGGAGCTTGAGAAGACATGAGTGAAGGCTGAACATTAAGTGGTAGGGAGGGGTAAGGGGACTCATTCTGTTTGCCTAGCAAGGGGGAGTGAGAGAGAGGCCAGCCTGGAAAGACAGGTGGGATAAGGTTGATGGCAGAGGGTTCAAATGTGGCCCAGTGGCTTGGACTCTTATTGATGGCACTGGGGAGCCATGAGCAATTTCTCAGGAGGGGAACGGTAAGGGCATCCTTACCAAGTAGGATTTCCCTCTGGGCAGAAGCCCAAGGGTCATTAAGCCCCGTTATGTAGAGCAGGAGTCCTGCGAGGAAGTGCTAGTTCATCCAAGGTCAGAAGTGGGGCCACTTCCTGTGCACCTTTGGCAGGGAACCAGGATGAAGCAGGTTGATGGATTATAGGAAGAAATCTGGGGTTCTGAAAAAAATTTATCTCAAGACAGCTTATGAAATGCCAGATAGGGGCCAGAGCGATAGCACAGCGGATAGGGCGTTTGTTTGCCTTGCACGCATTAAACCTAGGTTTGATCCTGGCATCCTATATGGTCCACTGACCACTGCCAGGAGTAATTCCTGAGTGCAGAGTCAGAAGTAACCCCCTGAGCATCGCTGGGTGTGACCCAAAAAAGCTAAGAAAAAAAAATAATAAAATGCCAGATATTGAAAGGCAGGTGGGAAGGACATCTGGCTCAGATCTGCCTTTGCCTCCCATGTCCAAGGATAGTAGCAGTGGGGTGCCTCTGCTTAGAGAGGGGTTAGGGGCTGGGGGGCTAGTATACAAGGGAAGGTGCTTGCCTTGCACGCACCCCTGCACCCCATCATCAGAAGTGATCCCTAAGAACAGAGGTAAGGAGTAAGTCCTGAGCTCTGTTGAGTGTGGCAAAACAAAAAACATTGTCTACCCATGTTGAAAAGTTGAAAAATACAAAAAAAATGAGTAAAAGAATCATCACAGGGGACAATAGAGACAGTTATAGTGGTAAGGTGCTTGCCTTGCATGCAGCAGATCCTAGTTTGATCCTGGCACCCCATATGGTCCCTTATGCACCACCAGGAGTGATCCCTAAGCACAGAGTCAGGAGTTAGCTCTGAGCACTGCCCCCAAACAAAACAAAGCAAAAAAAAAAATCATCAAAAGCTAGATATGTATATCAGGCACCGGTAGAACTTTTCAAGAAGAAAACAGCCAACCCCATAAAAAAAAATGGGGAGAAGAAATGAACAGAAACTTCGACAAGGAAGAAATTCGAATGGCTGAAAGACATATGGAAAAATGCTCATCATCATTAGTCATCAGAGAGATGCAAATCAAAACAACAGTGAGATATCATCTCATACCACAGAGACAGGCGCATATCCAGAAGAGCAAGAACAACAAGTGCTGGTGTGGATGCGGGAAAATGGGACTCTCATCCATTGTTGGTGGGAATGTCGACTAGTACAGCCTTTTGGGGAAAACAATATGGACATTCCTCCAAAGACTAGAAATTGAACTCCCACTTGACCCAGCCATACCACTCCTGGGAATATATCCTGGGAAGCCAAAAACACACAGTGGAAATACCATCCCTACTTTTATGTTCATAGCAGCACTATTCACAATAGCCAGAATCTAAAAACAACCAGAGTGCCCAAGAATCAATGACTAGATAAAGAAACCTTGGTACATCTACACAATGGAATTCTATGCAGCTGTTAGGAAAAATGAAGTTATCAAATTTGCCTGTAAATGGATGGACATGGAGAGGCTCATGTTGAGTGAAATTAGCCAGAGGGAGAGAGACAGATATAGAATGACTGCATTTATTTGCATGACATAAATATATAGACACAAACACACACACATATACTATGATACCAATAGTATCATGTCCAAGGTCAAACAAAACATGGATCAGGAGGTCTTTTCAAAAGTGCAATCTACCACAAGCATCTGGGAGCTGGAGGTTGGGTGGAACAGTATGCTAACAATTATTGTAAGTGATAATACCAGCCTAGAACTGAGCATGGAATACAGGCAAAAAGATACACATGATAACCTCTAAATGCATGTATCACAATCCATAGTGTGTAAGAGAAGGAAAGAGAGAGAGAGAGAGAGAGAGAGAGAGAGAGAGAGAGAGAGACAGAAAGAGAAAGAGAAAAAAGATAAAGAACTTGCCATAGAGACAGGCTATCTGCCTGGGGAGGGGAGGGAATCGGGGACATTGGCATTGGGAAATGAGCAGTGGTGGAGGGATGGGTGCTGAAACAATGTATGACTGAAACCTGGACATGAACATCTTTGTAACTGTATTTCTCATGGTGGTATAATAAAATATTTTTTAAAAAGTCTAGGTATGGCCCAGCACCCCTCCAAATTTTCACACTGTGCTTTCTTAGAAATCCATTGGGCCAGAGCAATAGTGCAGAGGGTAGGACATTTGCCTTTCATGCTGCTGGCCTGGGATCATTCTCCAGCATCCCATTTGGTTCCTTGCGCACCAACAGATGTAATTCCTGAATGCAGAGTATCGGAGTCCAGGAGTATCCCCTGAGCATCGCTGGCGTGGCCCAAGAATAAAGTAAGTGACCAGAGTGATAGTACAGTGGGTAGGGCGTTTGCCTTGCACGTGGCCAACCTGGGTTCAATTCCCAGCAACCCATATGGTCCCCCAAGCACCACTAGGAGTAATTCCTGAGTGCAGAGCCAGAAGTAACCTCCTAAGCATCTCTGGGTGTGACTCAAAAAAGTTAAAACAACCAAAAAAGGTTCTATGGGGTCGGAGTGATAGTAAAGGAGGTCGAAGCATTTGTCTTGCCTGAAGCTGAGCTGGGTTCTTTCCATTGCAGTATGGTCCCTTGGCCCACCTGGAATGATCTCTGAGTGCAGAGCCAGGAGTAAGCCCTGATCATTGCTGAGTGTGCTCCAAACCCCCCCACCTCCAAAAAAAGAAAAGAAATTCAGTAAGATCCTAATTCTCATATGATAAAGAGAATAAATGGAATACTTGTGTATTTCAGTTCCTGCTTCTCATGCCATAGACACTAACTATTGTATAACTACTCTGCGCTTTTCAGTATAGTCTGTCTTTTGGGGGAGGCAGGGGATTATTGGGCCATATACCTTGCTGTGCTCAGGCCTTACTCCTGGCTCTGTGTTTAGGAATCACTGTTGGTAGGGAATTGGGGGACCTTGTGGCATGCCCGGATTGAACCTGTGTTGGCAGTGGCAAGGCAAGAGTCTTTTCTGTTGTACCATCTCTTCAGCCCCTCACTGTCTTTTGTTGTTGCTTTGGAGAGAAGGGTATAAAGTATAAAGAGAAAGGGGAATTAAAAGCACTGTCCAGAGGAATGTCCGTTCATGGTTGTTGCTCTTGTCCTACTAGGCTTGGCACTTCAGGCTAACCTACTATGTTTTATAAAATTAAAAAAAAATAGGCTTTTTTTTTTGGTTGACACAACTTGTTTTTGGTTAGATTAGAGGTCTTCTATTCCCTGAACACACCTGAGCACTGAGCCAGGAGTAGCACCTGAGCACCAGTGAGTGTGGCCCAAAAATAAAAAAAAAGAAGAGGGGCCTTTTATATTATATATTTTTTTAAATTAATTTTACTTTTTGGGCTACATCCAGATGTGCTCAGGGGCTTATTCTTGGCTCTGTACTCACAGATCACTCCTGGTGGCCGAGGGAGGGGCATATGTTGTACAGGGGATCAAACCTAGGTGGGCCACAGGTAAGGCAGGTGCCCTGCCCACAGTACTCTCTTTTTCAGTCCTAAGAAGAGGGGCCTTTTAAACACCATTCTCAGAATGGGCGCCTATTGTACTTCCTGAAATTCTCTTTTGATCTTTATTCAGTCATTAAGCCTAGTTTTCAGCACTCACCTCTTCCTCCAGTTATCCTTCCAATATCACACTGTTTCTGGTTCTGAATCTATAGCATCTATTATTTACATAATTCTTTTTGGCTTTTCCATCACTGATAAAATAGATAAGAATATTGGACTGGTGAGATTGTACTAGAGGGATTGGGCTAGAGATTGGGCTGGAGGGATTAGGCACTTGTCTTGCTTGCAAACGACCCATGTCAGTTCCCAGCACCACTTATAATCTGAAGCACCACCAGCAGCGACCCCCTGAGCCAGAGCCAGGAGCAGCCCCTGGGCACTGCCAGGGTGCCAGAACCACCACTCATGTGTGCGCTGGTACACACACACACTCACACACACACACACACACACTCACATGTGCACACACACCACACAAACAAGTGCGCATGTACACACACATACACACATGCACGCACACATGCACATACGCACACACACACCGAAAAACAAGTGTGCATGCACACCATACATGCACACACACCGCACAAACAAGTGTGCATGCACACACCTACACACGCACGCACACACACCGCACAAACAAGTGTGCATGCACACACATACACCTACTGCGCACACACACACACACAAAACAAGTGTGCATGCGTGGCGCACACACACACACACACACAGTCTAACCCCAAGAACATTGCTTTTCATGTTTTTGTAAAAATTAGAGAGAAGGCTTAAGTCTCCCCAGGTGTCCTACCCTCAGCTGACACAGACAAGCCTGTTGCTTTCTCCTCAGCCTTACGGGTGCTGTTTCCTACTTTTACCTAGTAACTTGTCCCTTGTTTGTCGCCTTATGTCCTAGTCAGACTGGAGGCTCTGCAGGGCAGATTACATACTGTCTTCCTGTGACCTTTGCAACACTTGCCAGCGTGTGTTCTTCACAGTTACCCCAATCTCTTTCAGTCTTATTTTTAAGCATCTTTCAAAGATAAAAGCTCCCATTGACCCTCCACCATATGTTAGGTGCTCTGCCGTGCCACATCATTATTAAGATTTTTTTTTCTGAAAACAACATTAAATCAGTAATTCCTTATCATTGAACAGATTAGAAATGGCAGCTTAGAGAAACCTGCCCACAGGTTGAGGGGCATGATTCCCCTGTACCTTTATTGGTAAGGCTCTGGACTTGATCTCCAGCTCTGCACGCCTTGCCTTTCCCATAAATAAATATTTTATTTTTATTATATTGGTGGGGGTGGGCCACACCTTACAGTACTTGGGGCTTACTCAGGGCTCTGGGCCAGGGACTACCACTGGTAGTACTCAGCGGGGCCATATGTAGTAGTGAACCTGTTAACTGCATTCCTTCCTTCCTTCCTTCCTTCCTTCCTTCCTTCCTTCCTTCCTTCCTTCCTTCCTTCCTTCCTTCCTTCCTTCCTTCCTTCCTTCCTTCCTTCCTTCCTTCCTTCCTTCCTTCCTTCCTTCCTCCTCCCCCTCCCTCCCTCCCTCCCTCTCCTCCCTCCTCTCCCTCCCTCCCTCCCTCCCTCTTTCCTCCCCTCCCTCCCTCCTCCCTCCCTCCCCCCCTCCCTCCCTCCCTCCTCCCTCCTTCCTTCCTTTCTTGTTTTGGGGTCACAGCCAACAATGCTCAGGGGTTACTCTTGGCTCTGCACCTCAGGAAGATCTGGCAGGCACTTTCTTTAAAAAGGTTTTTTTTTTTTTTTTTGTCTGGGGAGGGCATACTTGGAGATACTTAGGAATGCTCCTGATAGTCTTGGGGATCACATGGGATTCCAGGGATTGGACCCATCTGCCCTGTGCAAGCCAAACACCCTACCTGCTTACTCTGGCTCCGACCCTATGAGGCAGGCACTTTCTGCCAGTGACATATCACTGGGCCTCTCTGTTTAATTTCTGGAGGAAAAGCACTATGTCATTTTCCAGAGTAGCTATACCATTTGACATTCCCATAAGTAGAGTGTAGGATCCCAATTTCTCTGCGTTTTTTGCCAATTTTAAAAAAATAGTAGCCATACTAATGCACCTAATTCACTATGGTTTTGACTTGCATTTTCTTTCTTTTTTTTTTTTTTGTTGGCATTTCGTATGTGATACCTAGCATGTTACTTGTGTCTATTGGCTAATTAGAAATCTTCTTTGGAGAAATGTCTATTTAAGTCAGTGCCTTGCCTAATTTTAGTTGAATTGGTTTTTCTATTGTTGCTGAATTTTAGGAGTTCTCTCTAAACTTAGAACACAATTTCTTCTATTCTGTGGGTTGTCTTTTTATTCTGTTGCTTTGGTTCTGGTGCTTTGGCTCAAAGGTTTAAAAAAAAAATTGGGGCGGGGCGGAGCAATAGAACAGCTGGCCTTGCACTCAGCTGACCTGGGTTAGATTCTGGCATCCCATATGGTCCCCCCTAAGCACCACCAGGAGTAATTCCTGAGTGCAAAGTCAGGAGTAACCCCTGGGCATTGCTGGTGTGATCCCCCAAAATGTTGTTCCTGTTTCTGACTTTATTTCATTCTTGGAGGGCTCATTGAATGAAATTTGGGGCCAAAAATATCTGGTATTAGATGTCTCAAACTTAGACTACTGCCTTAGTATAAAATTACACATAGTATCATTCAGTGTAAGAAGTTTCCTCTCATCCCAGAATTTTATTTTTCTGAGAGTTTGATTGAAGGATATGCTTTCCTTTAGCCTCTCTGAGGCTCTTCTTGGTAATGGAAGATCTATGTATTTTACTTTCACTTTGGATTTGTTTTAGGACTACAGTGTCAAGTGGAGGAAGAAAGGGGATTTAAACAGATGCTAAGTTGTCTAACTGACCAAGTTGCTTTTAAGAAATAACCAGCTGTTGTTTTAATCATTAATGAAGCATACGCCTTATAGTCTGGGAGGCATGTCAAAAATTCTGTTTGGGGTTTTGGTTTAAAATTGAGTGTAATGGAAGTGACTGATTCTTTCATCTCAGAGGAATTGTACTGCAAGTGTTTGAGATCTGGGGACAAGGATAACCCTGTAATAGAGCACCGTGTGTGTGTGTGTGTGTGTGTGTGTGTGTGTGTGTGTGTGTGTGTGTGTGTGTGTGTGTGTGTGTGTACAAGGATAACCCTGTAATAGAGCACCGGGTTGTGTGGTGTGTGTGTGTGTGTTTCTGGCTTCTTTAAGGAAAAAAATCACAGAGTTATGGCATATCAGTCAGAATGGGAGATGAGGCCTGAGAAATGCTGTTGCTTGTCTTTGGGAAGTAGAATATGCAAGTGGCTACCAGAGAGTTAAGAATCTCTCATGTTCACTCTGGGATTCTTACTCCAACAGCTCAAAGAAATAGAATTCTAGCTGATGGGCTTTAGGAGTCTTTGGTTCAATTGCCTCATTTTAACAGATGTAGAAACTGAAGCTCAAGAAGGTCTGGGTGGTTTTGACTGACAGCATTGAAAATAACAACTATATGGACTTGTTTTCTTTTAGATACCAACCTGTTCTGACACCATTGGTGTCCTGTGTGGTTTATTCAGCTGGACACTTACTCTGTGGGGTACTAGCAGACTCTAAGGGCTTAGGGGCTCAGTTCCACAAGACTGCCAGTTGTAAGTCCCAGATCATCTTTTGAACTTCTGCCCAACAACCTGTGTATTAGGAACTACCATGACCCTTGTTTTAGGTTTGGTAAGCAGCTCACAAAATGCAGAAGACACTCACATTTAACTAGTTTATTATAAAAAGAACAATTTAGGAGGGGCCAGTGGAAGAGATGCAGGAAGCAAAGGCACAGTGCTCCCCTGCCTTTTTTCTGTCTTCCTGCCAGCACCTTGGAGTGTTTACTGAATTGGAAGCTTTTAAGGTCTCTCTCTCTCTCTCTCTCTCTCTCTCTCTCTCTCTCTCTCTCTCTCTCTCTCTCTCTCTCAGTTTGGGTCATATCAGACTAGGGACTTACTCTTAGCTCTGTGCTACCTCCTGGCAGTGCTGGGGGACCATGTGGGGTGCCAGGGATTGAACCCAGGTGGCTATGTGCAAGGTCAAATGCCTTACATATGGACCTATCTCTTTGATCTCTAGGGGGTTTTTATGCAGTTTTTATCAGAGGCATGGTTGACCAATTAACTGGCCATTGCTGTTTGATAAGGGGGAGGCATGCTATTTGATGCCAGGGATCAATTTAGGGCCTGTCTCCTGGCCCACTGTATATTTCTTGTCTGTCATTCCCCCCCCTCCCTACAAGGTTTTTGGGCCACATGTGGTGGTTCCCAAGAGCTCTGTTTGACCCCAGTGATTCTCAGAGGACCAAATATGGTGCCAGCGATTTAACTTCCTGTGCTGTCTCTTTAGCCCCTGTATAATATTTTGTTGTTGTTGTTGTTGTTGTTGTTGTTGTTGTTGTTGTTGTTATTTTGATTTTTTTTGGTTTTGGTTCACACCCAGCTTGCTTCTGGCTCTGCACTCAGGGATCACTCCTGGTGGGCTCAAGGGACCATCTGGAGTGCCAGAGAGTAAACCCAGGTTGGCCATGTGCAAGGCAAGTACCCTATTCACTGTACTAGCTCTTTTTTCTCCCCTCCCCCACAATATAGTATTTTGAGAAAATCATATGCATTATTTTCCATCTGCCATGCTTTTTGGGGTGGGTAGCGGGGTTGGCTATGTCCAGTGGTTATCAGGGCTGTTCCTGACTTCCTGACTCTGTGCTCACACCCTCTAGTGGTGTTCGAGGAACCATTTGCAGTGCTGGGAATGGAACCAAGGTTGGCTACACACAAGGCAAGGCCTTACCTCCTCCTGACCCCTCCACTGCCATCTTGAAAGTTCCATTATCTGGGATCTTACTGGTTCCTGTGAGTTTCTGTGCTTTGAAAAGTGAAATCCTTCTGCCAGTGGGGGGACATATTGTCTGCTGAGTATGGGAACAGCTTGATTTCCAGAGACAGGGTTAAGTTCGTTTCTATAATTGTTGGAGTCACAGTCTTCTCACTTGTCAGCTGGGCAAATTGGATCCTCCGGCAGATGAAAGAGACTAACTCTGACACTCAAAACTGTCACTTGTAATGGTACATTCCTGACAAGGTGCTCAAGAGATGACCTCATTTAAGTTTTATGAGTCCCTTTTGAGCATAAAGGCAGATTGTTCGGAAAATCTCAGCAGAAGGCATGAGGTCTGGGAGAGGCCAAGCCGAGGCGGACTGTGATGGAGGCGCTGTGGGCATCTCTTCGCCGTGGAGCTTAATGTCAAGGGAAGGTTTGATTGTTTTTATTCATAATATTTTTGCCTTTGCTTCCTCATTCTGATTTTCACCTCCCTTTAGCTGGGTCTAGCTCTTGTAATGCCCAGCCCACTGCAGGTACCAGCCGGCTGTTCTTTCTTCCATTCTCTCTTCTTTTTCTAAGCTGTGGCCAATCGAAATGCAGACAAGTCTACCAGAACCCTCTGGAGCACCAAGTCCCTTTCAGAATGAATTATCATGTGGTTTGGTGTTGAAACCTGTGTCTCTCTGCCATCCTGCTCCCTCGTGTTTGTGTTGGCATGTTCCTGCATGGAGCGCTCTCCTCACTCACAGTTTCCATATTCCTATCTTCTGAGAACTAGCTTAGATCCTCAGTGAGTCAGGTGTTGGCTGTCTCCACACTCCAAGTGTAATAGCAGTGGGTTTAGATTTTCTCCTGGGTCAAGGACATGATGCTTAAGACTCTGCCTTCATGGGGAGCCTCTTTATTTGGCCTTTGTGTGGGCCTGAGAGTTCAGTGCTGGGCTCAGTGACACTGGGAGCCACCAGGGACATTCCCGGTAATGAATCAGGCTTGAATTCAGGGTCTAGCACAGGGCCTAGGACACTCAGGCCTTTCAGCTGTCTCCCAGGCCCCTTTTATGTAAAAAAAAATTATTTATTCATTTATTTCTGGGCTGGTGTCCTCGGGTATCTGTGCTCAGGGCTTTCTCCTGCATCTGCACTCAGGGATCCTGATGAAGCTATGGGGACCAGATGGGATGCCTGGGATTGAACCTGAGTCCTGACTGTGTGCAAGGCAGAACTTGGGCTCTTTTGTTTTGTTTTGTTTTCCAAGTAATCTCTGTGCTGTTTTCTTTTGTGGCTCCACCATTTTATAAGCCCACCAGTTACATAAGGTTTCCATTTCTTTATGTCCTTATGAGATTTGTGCTTGTGTTTTATTGACAGCCGTCCAAGTGGGCATGAGGCAACTGCCCATTTTTTGGAGACTGTATCACTAAGCACCCCGTAGGTTCAGAAATGTGCAGAACCTGAGTAAAGGTGCGGATCTGGAGGGTGGTAAGGGCCATCTTGGTGGGGAGTGTGTTTGGCTTTTTAGCTTTCCGTAGTTTCTTGTTGATACCGTTTCATGTTGTTATTCACACACAAATGCTTTGGTAGAAGAAAGTGAGCCTCTGGACATGCATTTAGAGGCAGTGGTAGGACAAAAGAGACTTGAGGGGAAACTTGGGGCAAAGTGACCAAACAGAGAGACCGCAGTTGGGCTGAGAGCATTATTGTGGTGGCTGGTGAATAGATGACCTCCAGGAGGGACGAGATAAAGGGAAACTCGCTAGGGGTGGGGTGAGGTGGAGAAGGGCACCAGCAGGTGGCATGTGATGTGTGTGTGTGTGTGTGTGTGTGTGTGTGTGTGTGTGTGTGTGGGGGGCGCGGTCAACCCTCAGGGCTGGGTCTGCTCACTGAGGGAGGAAAATATGCCCTGAGAGTCTCAGGTGCTGCAGGAACCTCATTTCAAAGGATAAGTAGGAGCTGATTGGAAAGTCAGAGAAGGGAGTTGGAAGAGTCCTTCAGTTTGTCACTGAACTTCGTCTTGTTATAGAGGGTGTCCCTGACGCCAAGGGACAGGATAGAAGAAGGCAGATGCCAGGCTTGGTCCTCTGCAGGGGCCTCTGCATAGCCCCTTTGCAGGAAAGGTGCCTCTGAGAATGGAACACACCCTGTCCCTGCCTGCCTGAGGGTGAGCAGAGAAGGAAACAGCCTCAGGGAGACTCCAGCTCAGCTCTCTCCCCTCACTTCCCATCCCCCAGAGGCGGCCTTCTCTGTGGTCTTTTGTGCCAGCTGTTTATTTGTCTTCCAGTGAATGAGTATTGACACATGTACACATTTTCTTGTTTTAAAATTAGCCGGTGGAAGGTGTCTGGTTTCTAGAAACTGTTTTGTGAGTCCCTCTGCTTTCCCAGCCCTCCTTTGCTCCCCAGGACGGCCGCTTTATGTGTGGTCCCCATTCCATGAAATTTCTTTTGTGTAATGGGATCCACCTCCAGGCTTCATTTTACAGCTTGTTTTGGCGTCACTAGATATTTTGGTGACCTTTCCTTGGCGCGGACTTCCATCTGCCGCATTGTGTGTGGTGTTCCAGAGTGGGCCGTGCCCTAGACAGCTCCTCTCTCCTTGGGAGGCAGTGGAGCTTGGGCTTCTTAGAACTGCAGCAACATCTCTCTCTACCTCTACATGTCTGTCATTAGGCTCCAAGAGCGAAAATGCCCATGCCAGTCTAAAGAGCACTTGAAACTTCGCGAGACTGTTAGATTACACTCCACAAAGCGTCTGTATTGGAGTCCCACCAGCAGACCAGAGTGCCTGTTTGCTTTACACTCTGCAGTGCTAGAGAGCTTTCACATTTCCGCCCAACAGAGGAACAGCCATTTGGCTGTTGGTAGTCTGTGCTCTCTAGGGGAAAACCAGCTCTGAGACCTGCGAAGTTTTGGTCCATTGCCATTGCCAGGGGCAGCGGCCGTCCTTCCCGAGCCCTGGCTGTGAGTACAGAGGACAAAGGCCCCTGATGGCTGCAGAGCCACCCTGCACCTCCTGCAACCTGGGCTCCTCCTCCCAGACCAGCCAGCACCTGCATTTCCCATGTTGAAGGGGTCTTTGCTGCTGAGACCCTTTGGTGCCTGTTTCCCAGCTTGGCTCGGAAGTGTGTCAGAACTTTGCTTTTTGGCCTTGAGACTGTGAGCTGTGTATCACCTCCGGCTCTGCGGCTCCAGAGCGGCAGCCTTTGATGCCCAGAATCACATTCCGTCTGACAGGACACGTAGCCTAAGAATCCACAGGCCCCAACAGGCCCCCACAGGCTTCCGTGTACATAATCCCAATACCACACCCACTTCCAGTGGACCCCCTCCCTCTCCAAAAGGACCCTACGATCACTCCCTCCCAACCCCACCTTAGGTCCATTCATGTTGCAGCAAATTGCATGATTTGTTGACCCTGATTCCTGGTGAGGCTGAGACATGTGCCAGAGACCTCCCAGGGAGAAGGCAGAGTTTTGAACCCAGGTAGACCCTACACTAAAGCTCCATTCCTGCTCCATGGTTGGCTCCGAGCAGATAGATACCTAGAGATGCCTCCCAGAGAGCCCCGCCTCGCGCAGAGCTACAGAAAACAGCACCTTCCTCTCAGGAGGTTCACTGACACCTGGAAAAAGCTGCTGCAGTATTTCTTTCTCCCCTGCCTACACACCTAGGTCTAGGGTTTCCCAGATACCATATTCCATTCAGTCCTTCATTAGTCTGACATAGCCACATGCTGTCTCTGCTGTTTATCTTTTCTGTCTACTGATTCTGATTTTGGGGTCACATTTAGTGGTGCTGGGGACAGCTCCCTGGCTTAGTGGTTGGGGTTGTTTCTACTGGGGCTCCAGGGAACATGTGGTACCAGGGATCAAACCTGGGGCTCCAGCATACAAAACATGCATTTCAGCCCTTGAGCCATGTAACCTGGCCCTCAATTCACTTTTTGGACTTGATTCAATTTACTTTGAAAGGAACTTTTCACTACATAAGTCAAAAACCATGAGGCCAGAGAGATACTGTTCACCGGATAAGACATTTGCCTTGCCTGCGGCGACCCGGGTTTGATCCCTGGCATCCCATAATGTACCCCAAGAACTGCCATAGGTGATCTTGAGTGCAAAACCCAGAGTAACCCCTGAGCATCTCTGGGTGTGCCCCCACAAGAAAAGCAGTTTCACTTGGCAGCAATCCAGAGCAACATCAAAAATACTGAAAACTAGTATATACAGTAAAAGCAATCAAGGTTCTAGCTGGTCCTTGATGCCATTTTTAAGGTCTCCAGCCAAGGTCCACTCCTTGTTAGAACAGTAGATTTAAAAGTGTTGGAAATGGGTAGGGAGATAGCTTAGAGCTCTAGTGCACATGTTTGGCATGGCAGAGGCCCAGTTTTTTTTTTTTTTTTTTTTGCTTTTTTGGGTCACGCCTGGTGATGCTCAGGGGCTACTACTGGCTCTTCGCTCAGGAATTACTCCTGGCGGTGCTCAGGGGACCATATGGGATGCCGGGGATCAAACCTGGGCCGGCATAGGCTGGCGCGTGCAAGGCAAACGCCCCTACCCGCTGGGCTATTGCTCTGGCCCCCAGAGGCCCAGTTTTGATCCCTGGCACCGCATGTCTCTTGAATACCAGTGGAAGGAGCTTCTAAGTACCTTGCTGGGAGTAGCCCTGTACCACTGCAGGCATGTCCTCAAAGCCAAAAATGAAAAGCAAAGAACTTGGACAGGCAGACTGGGGCAGAGACCAGAGACTCTAGAGATCTGAGTCAGTGTTCTTCACCCCATCCCCATCCCCAGAGGCCCAGGGTAGGACTTCTAGCCTCTGGCCACTCTGGATTGCAGACTTTTTATTTTTTTTCTTTTTTGGGTCACACGGGTGTTGCTGAGGGGTTACTCCTGGCTTTTCACTCAGAAATTACTCCTGGCGGTGCTTGGGGGACCATAGGGATGCCCACGGATTGAACCCAGGTCAGCCGCATGCAAGGCAAACACCCTCCCCTCTGTGCTACTGCTCCGGCCCCAGGATTGCAGACCTTTGTGAGGACCACACTGTCTCCCTTTCCCTTGGCTCTCCTCCACCAGGATGGCTCACTGCTTGCTTCTCTTACTCACATAGTGAGACTTAGTCCTTCCTTCCTTCCTTCCTTCCTTCCTTCCTTCCTTCCTTCCTTCCTTCCTTCCTTCCTTCCTCCCTCCCTCCCTCCCTCTCCTCCCTCCCTCTCCTTCCTTCCTTCCTTCCTTCCTTCCTTCCTTCCTTCCTTCCTTCCTTCCTTCCTTCCTTCCTTCCTTCCTTCCTTCCTTCCTTCCTTCCTTCCTTCCTTCCTTCCTTCCTTCTCCAGATACTCTTTTTTTTTTTTTTTGGGTCACACCCGGCGGCGCTCAGGGGTTACTCCTGGCTCTTCGCTCAGGAATTACTACTGGCGGGGTGCTCGGAGGACCATATGGGATGCCGGGGATCGAATCCTGGCGGCACAGGCCGGCCGCGTGCAAGGCAGACACCCTACCCGCTGGGCTATCGCTCCGCCCCAGATACTCTTTTTAATTGAATCACTATGAGATACAGAAGTACAAAGTTGTTCATGATTAAAGTTTCAGTCATAAACTTCTAACACCCATAAGGTTTTAACACCCATCTCTTCACCAGTGTACATTTCGCCCCACAAGTATCCCCCAGTTTCCTTTCCAGCCCCCGTCCCCCAGGTTTGCCTCTGTAGGAGCCACTCTTCTCTTTTTTCCTTTTTGGGTTCCACTTTCCTTCTGGTCCTTAGATCTCCTTTCTTTTCTTTGTTAGTTTTGGGGGTCTCCGAGGTGCTCTGAGGACACCTACTCTTGAGCCTACTCTTGGTGATACTCAACCAACTGAATCAGCGTTCCGTTGGGCCCTGCAGAGCCAGGACCATCCTGGCAGGGTGTGGGGGGGATGCTGGGGCCACGTTCTGCAATGTTCAGGAGTTCTTGTGGTGCCAAGATAAGACCTTGTGGACCACGTGTCTATATCCCCAGCCCCCATTCATCCGATTCTTTGGTAGAATCTGTTCTCTGGTGCTTCGACTGCCTGCTTGACCATAACATTTTCTCTTTGCCCACTATCTACTGCACACGGGCCTGGCTCTGTATGCTCACCCCCTCTTCAGAGGTAGCATGCCCACATCTCACAGCCTTCCTGGCTCTGGTGGGGGGAAGGCTGGGTGTAGAGGAGGGAGAGATTGGAGGTGGGGGTTCTGGAACCAACATGTCCTGGGGCTACTGTTCTTTGTGCTCTAGCTTGCCAGGCTCTTTCAGCGAGTCGCTCCTTCTCAGCAGGCTGTCATGTGGGCAGCGTCTTCTCTGAGATAGAGGTGCATTTCTAGAATCTGTCCAGACTGCATATCAGCTGGGTATAGCTCTGAAGAGTTGTAATCTCCCCTGCTGGACTCTACATACCCTCCAAGGTTAGGATAGGTTCATTCATCATGTCCAGGACGTTCTTTATGACGCTTCTCAATGAAGGTAAATCAGGAGAGTTCAGAGCAGCTGGTCTTTCAGCATACAGTTTTTGCCCTGGGAACTTAATTCTGTGATACAGGCATTTCATGTCCGAGCCTCAGTTTCTTCCATTATGACTGTTTCCTATGACTTTCCATGGAAAGCACTGGATTCCATGAATATTTTATTTTCCTCCTTTAAAATATTTCAGGCCATGGCGAGAGTATAGTGGGCAGGGCACGTGCCTTGCATGCAGCTGATGCAGGTTCAATTCCTGGCACCCCATTTGGTTCCCTGGGCCTGCCAGGAGTGTTGAGCACAGAGCCAGGAGCAAGCCTTCAGCACTGCCAGCTGTGGCCCCTCCTGAAAAAATAAGTTACAAGAGATGGTAGTTTACATATGTCCCATGTATGAGACTCTGGGTTTGAAAACTGACACAATGCCAGAAACAAAAAATGTTTCTGACATGAATGAGTTTTAGATTTGGAAGGTAAATGCAGGAAAAGGAACAATAGTTTTTTAAAACTATAACAATAGGTGGGAGACAGTGCCTGCAACCCATCCCCTTCCATCCCTAGCACCACATATGGGCTCCAGGCACCACCAAGAAAGATTCAAGGCCAGTAGTAGCTCCTGAGCACTGTTAGATGAGGCCCCAAACCCAGTGCTCATGCCCCAAACACAAAACAAAGCAAAAATCCCTTCCTTTTTTTTAAACTCACATCCAGTGGTGCTCAGAACACCTTCTGGCTCTGTGCTCAAGGCTCACTCCTATCAGGATCAGGGGACCATATGGGAAGCTGGGGTTTGAACCAGGGTTGGCAGCACAGCTTGCAAGGCAAGCACCTGCTCACTGTACTGTCACTCTGGCTCCAGTGCTCCCAGTGTTTGTTTGTTTGTTTTACAGCCTGACCCCTGGTGCTGGAGAAAAGTTTCTTTTCTTTTTTTTCTTTTATCATCATCATCATCATCATCATCATCATCATCATCATTATTATTATTTTATTACACCACCTTTAGATATACAATTACAAGATGCTTATGTTTGAGTTTTGGTTCTATAGTGTTCCAATACCCATCCCTCCACCCGTGCCCCTCTCTCATCACCAATGTCCCCACCTCTCTCCCTCCTCCCCCAACCCGCCTCCATGGCAGATTCTGTATCTTCTTTCTCTCTTTCTCTCCCTCCCGCCTCCCTTTCCTACATATCGTGGAATGTAGTATATTCTAGGACATGATTGGTTCCACTAGCTTGATGGGCCCCACGGCCGCTTGTGCCCGCTCGACTTGGGGAGCTTCATGGTCAGCTGAGCTAGGGGAGAGCTGGGTGCCAGCTCTGGGAGAGCTGGGTGCCAGCTCTCCCCGTTGTGTCTGAGGCTCTGCATGCTGTGGCTGGTCACCAGGGCAGTTCTTGGGTGGGGCCGAGATAGAGAGGGGGAAAGGGTGTCCCCAACTCCATCTGATGAATGCCTGGTGACTTCCGCTTCTGGGGAGCCGCCTACCTGGGCTCAAACTTACCTATTCTGTTAATCTGGTCTTGAGAGCAGCATCTCTCCTGGGCGGGTTCTGATGTGCTGCAGCGTCTGAACAGTGAAAATGGCAGCTATTGTGGTGGGCGGAGTCTCATCTGGCTGCTTCTGAGGGGCCCCTCAGAGGTGATGGGCCCTTTCCCAAAACCCATCTTTTCTCCTGGGAGCCTCATGGTCAGCTGAGCTAGGGGAGAGCTGGGTGCTCTCCCCCTTGTGTCTGAGGCTCTGCATGCTGTGGCCGGTCACTGCAGCAATTCTTGGGCGGGGCCACCGGGCCTCGGGTTGAGATAGAGAGGGGAAGGGCTGGCTCCATCAGACAGAGCAGCACTGCATTGCCTGGTACCAAATAGTGGCTCTATTGATAACCCCTATTAAAAAAATGTATAATATAAACTGAAAAAAAGATTTAGTCAGAGTCATTTCTTCACTAACCTGTGTGTGCCTTTGCTTCCTCTTAGAAGTAGAGATAACAGACCTACTTTTATTGAGGGCAGTTGCAGGGGCCACACTCAGATTCCTCAGGGACTAATCATGGCTCTGTACTTGGAGTCCTCCCACTGGTACCCAGGGAATCAAGTGTGCAAAGGAACAAACTCAGGCTTCCCAAAGCTAAGCTTGTTCTCAGCCATTTTAACTAGCTTTCTGCTACTTTTAAAAAAATTTTTTTTTTTCTTTTTTGGGTCACACCTGGCGACTCTCAGGGGTTACTCCTGGCTCTGCACTCAGGAATTACTCCTGGCTGTGCTCGGGGACCATATGGGATGCCGGGGATCGAACCCGGGCCGGCAGAGGCCGGCTGCGTGCAAGGCAAACACCCTACCCGCTGGGCTATCGCTCCGGCCCCACTGCTACTTTTTTTTTGAGAGGATAATTTCCAAGCAGTGCTTAGGAGTCCCTGGGTTCCTTCCCATGAGCAGGGTCTTCCCAAGTCAGCGGGGTCTGTGGTTCAATGCAAGGGCCAAAGGATGTGATGTTTCTCAGGCCCTGCAGTGCCAGGGCTAACTTGGACCCCCGGCCCATCAAGATGGCAGAGAAACCTAATATAGTTACTAAAACCTTAAAAGGTTAGGGCTGGAACTGCCCGGCTAGCTCAGTCGGTAGAGCATGAGACTCTTAAAAGGTTAGGGCTGGAGAGACAGCCCAGGGGCGAAGGTGTTTGCCTTGCATGTAGCCGATCCAGTTTGATCACCCCCAGTACCGGGGAGTGATCCCTGAGCACTGTCAGGTGTTGCCCACCTTCCAAAAAAGGCTAATAAAAATTGAATTATATGAAAACGTTGGGGCTGGAGCAATAGCCCAGCGAGTAGGGTGCTTGCCTTGCATGCGGCCGACCTGTGCTGGCCCGGGTTTGATCCCCGGCATCCCAGGGTAATTCCTGGGGTGAGTGCAGTCAGGAGAAACCCCTGAGCATTGCTGGGTGTGACCCAAAAAAGCAAAACAAAAAAAAAGTCATACTAAGTGAAATAGGCAGCCACCAAAAGGCCATATGTTATATAATTTACATATATGAAAAGACCAGAATAGAAAAATCTGTACATGAAGAAAGCACATTACTGGATATGGGACTTTGGGATGAGCAGGATGGGGAAATGGGTACAGGATTTCCTTGGAGATTTGAAAATATTCTGGAATTAGGAATTTGTAGACCTGTGCCCTACGAAAGCAGGATGAGAACGCTATTTGGGTCTCCCAAAGAGGAATTGAAAGAGCCATGCTTGGAATATCACGCCTCACTTGCCAAGGTATCGAAAATCAGATGGGCTGGACATGTAATGCGATTTGGAGATGACCGCTGGACTTGAGCCGTTACCGACTGGATCCCATAGGATGTCAAAAGATCACGTGGCTGCCCACCTACAAGATGGTCAGACTTCTTCGTCAAGACCCTGAACGAACGATTTGAGGCTCTTCGTATTCCTGAAGCAACCAGATGCCTTTGGGATACACTGGCATGTGATAGGGTCAAATGGAAATGTTACTGGCGCCCGCTAGAGCAAATCGATGAATAACGGGATGTCAAGTGATCAAGTGACCAAAGCTTATCTAACTGGGAATATACTAAAACCTGTTAAATTGTATACTTCAAAGAGTGAATTATATGTGAATTATATCTCAATAAAGTTATTTAAAAATTGAACTGAGGGCTCCAGAACAATAGGATAAAGGGTAGAGCATTTGCCTTGCACACGGCTGACCTGTGTTTGATCCCGGCATCCCATATGGTCCCCTGAGCACTGCCAGGAGTAATTCCTGAGTGCAGAGCCAGGAGTAACCCCGAGCACTGCCAGGTGTGATCCCCAAAAGATGAAAGTTATCTGTAATTATATACATATATATATATATATATATATATATATATATATTATTTTTTTTTTTTTTTAGGGATTTTTTGCTTGTTTAGGGGCCACCACTAGTGGTGCTCTAAGTTTACTCCTGGCTTCTTACTCCTGACAAGTTATTCCTTGTCAGGAATTACTCCTGACAAGGCTCAGGGGACCATATAGGGTGCTGGGGATCAAACCGGAGTCAGCTGCATGCAAGGCAATGCCCTACCTGCTGTACTATCATTCCAGCTCTGTAATTATGTGGTTTTCTTTTTAAGTGGGAAAACCTAGAATCCTATATTTCATGAAGACTATTGGGAATCCATTTTTATGTGGTGCTGAAATATAGCCAGGCAAAGAAACATAAAATATTAGGAGGTCAGTCTTGAAGCAGCAACTTGACTAAGACTGTACTGTAAATGTGTTTGATGAGGCTTTGTAATGATTTTGATGTGCTGTAATATGACTCTCCTATGTGGGAGTCTGTTTTCTCATCAATAGCAGATCTGCAGCTTGTGACAATATTAGCTCTTTATTGTCTGATGGAATCCAATGGTGTTGGGCATTGAAATTCATGTTATTTTTATGTGTATATGTTCTCTCAGAGAACTGCTGGTTTCCTGTTTGACATTGTTTTTAATCTAATGCCAAAAGATTTCTGAGCCATATATATATTTAATATGTGCTAAAGAATTAATCAAGGGCTCTGTGTGTGTGTGTTTGTGTGTATCTGTGTGTGTGAATGTCGGCAGCTCTCTTCCTTCTAATTTGACTGTTTCTACTAAATTTTAAACCCTGTTGGTCCTGTAGGCTTTTCTTGGCTAATGACATAAAATCGTCTTTGAGAGGAAAGCTAAAGACTTTTGCATTACCTTTTGCCAGTTTCTGCTTTAAATCCACCCTTTGGTATTTGCAAAGGTCAGATGAGCTATTTTGGTGTCCATGGCCCTGATTAATGGGAAATCATACATTTCCATTGGCCCCCGAGGATGAAGGATTAGTGTGGCGGCGACCGCAGCAGCGGGCAGCATCTGCTGGAATGTCAGAAGCGTGGTGTTGGGAATTGCACGAGCAGCAGGCCCATGAAAAATGCAGGAGGAGGGAAGCTCCTCTAGCGTGAGCCCCTGATGAGTCTTTCTCCGCTTGCAATCATGCAAACATCTCCGGGAGCATTTGTTCTTCTCCGTTAAGCCTTGTCGCTTAGCATTTAATATGGAGAGCACAAGCGCCCCTTTTCTGAGAGGACTGGGGCCCTGTGTGGGGGTCTCTGTTACCCGCCAGAAGGCTCCCCTGTTTCCTGTGAGTTGGCATGTTTGTGTTCTGCTTCTCACTTCTCCTTGTAGAGACGTCACTTTTATTCTAAGTTAAATAAAAATGGTTGTGTCGGCTCCTCGATTTTCACTAGACAAACAGGTGCCTGGTGCTTTGGGAGGACTGAATACGGGGCCTCTTTCCCCACCCAGGAGCAGATGGTCTGCATCGGTTCATCTGTGACCTTTCTCCACATCCAAGACACCAAATCTCTGATTTCACATATCATAAATATTCTTTAGCCTTGCAGCCTTGGAGGCAAGGGAGTGTCAGACTGTTGATACCATTTTCCATTCTCTGGAACCTTTGGAAGGGAACGGTTTGCACATTTTTAGGCACAAAACGAGCCTCCTGCAGCCTTAGGCTCTTCAGACATGTGAAGGGTGTTGTAGTAAGACTGCCCCCTCCAAGGTGGGCTGGGAGCATTCTGCTCTGCATCCTACCATTCTCCCCTGCCCACTCCCTGGACAGCTCTTCAGAGCAGTCACAAACCCTGCCTACCTTTCCAGGAATCACATTTATTTTTAGGGTGTTTGTGTGTTTTGGGCCACAGTGGGCAGTGCTCTGGGGCCAGTCATAGCTCTGCTCGAGAATCACTTCTGGTGGTGCTCCTGGAACCATATCTGGTGCCACATATCAAACTGGGCTCAGCTGCCTGCCAGGAAAGTGGCTTAACCCCTATCTCTCCAGCCTAGGCGTCACATTTCTGTGCCACCCTCAGTGCTAATAGCCACCTTGCATTGATTGATTGGTCCCCACTGGATAGATGGGAAGCAGTCGGAAGTGCTGTTCCTTGCCCCGGATCCTGCATTCCCATCAGAAGGCAGCTTGTTGGGGTGTCCTGATAAGAGAGCCGGCTGTGCGTTGTGCTGGGGCAGAGAGTTGATAGCATCTGAGCTGCTTCCCTCCAGGAGCTAATCAAGAGAGGCAGAGCTTGCTAGGAAGAGAGGACATTAGCCAAAGGGCCAGTGTGGGAGGCAGCTAAACCACACGCTGCGAGTGTCTGTGTGCAGCTCTGGTGAGAGGAGGTGCCAGTGAGGGCTGGTTGGTGGCAGTCACCTTGAGAGTCATCTTGAGGGGTGTAGATGTTACCTGGAGTTAATGAGGGGGAGCGTGGGTTTTCCATATGCAGAGGAAAGATGTGATGGACTTTCTGTCAGGACGGCCGTGTGGGACAGTGTGAAGAGCGCGCTGTGAGGGGCCACAGGTGATGGCAATGAACGGCTACAAGAACAATTCCCCAAAAAGAAGACTGCCCCCCCCCCATTCTGTTCTGACTGCTCTCTCCTTCCCTCCTTTGGATCACCCCCTATCTCCACATCTAAGCCCAGATTCATAAGTCTTTCCTAGGTTCCTGTGAGCAGGCGCCTCCTACCCTGACAGCCGCCACTTGACCCTCGCGTCACCTGCCTTGGACTCAGAATGCGTCTGTTTGATTTAAAAGCACATTGGGCTCTGAAATGACGAGAGCCCCTGGACCGTATGGCAAGGAGAGAAGGAAGGAATGCGTTAGAGTGATTAGTACAGTGAAGGGAGGTACTGGGAATCTGCTAACTGGACGCACTTCAAGTTGAGACCACCTCTGCCTAACACATCTTCTAGGAAACAAAGTGTTTTTATTCTTTTTATTATGGAACATTGTAAACATAATTGAGGACAGAAAACACAGCGTAGTGAGCATCTCAGCAGCAGCAGCTCTCAGTGTCTGGCCAGGCCATACTGGTTATTTGGTTTCATCTGATCATCCTTCCCTCTATTCCTGCATTATTCTGATATACAGTCCAGGAAGAATAAATTTTTATTTATAAATACTATTTATAGATAAATTTTACTTATATATTTATAGATGAAAAGGGTTGAACTTTGAGACTCTGAATCTGTCTGGACCTCAGTCTTCTCACCTGTAAAATGGGAATGATAATGTCCACATCCCAGTTATAGTAAGTAAGATTCCTGAAGGAAATCTTACTGGAAACCTGTTAGCTACCCTTACTGCGTGATTCCTGGGTACCAGGCGGCTGTAAAGCATGAGGAACATAAGCTCGGTGGCTAAAAAACCCAGGTAGCATTCTTAGCCCCGACACTCACCAGTCTGGGTCTTTGAGGAATATTAATTGGGATCCTCATTTTAAAAAATGGGGACAGAGGAAATACTGCCTTATCTAAGCTTTATA
Organism: Cryptotis parvus; assembly: GCA_021461705.1. Classification (NCBI taxonomy): domain Eukaryota; kingdom Metazoa; phylum Chordata; class Mammalia; order Eulipotyphla; family Soricidae; genus Cryptotis; species Cryptotis parvus. Next base: position 25,779 of record JAJIBD010007298.1, on the reverse strand, counting down.
TAAATAAAAGTTTTATATAAGATATAAGCTTTATATAAGTAATGTATTTAGCAGCATATAATTTCTTAATACCTTGTGGTTATTATAAAACTCCTTTATATAAGTATATATTTATAAATTAAATACTTAAATATTATAGTTAAATACATATTAAGTACATATTAAATATGCATTATAAAGCCTGTAAATAAATATATAATTTCAATCTCATATCAAAGTATTCATTGCTATCTCCATTTAACAAATGCAATACCAGAAGCTTAAGCGAAGATTAGGTAACTTGCCTGAGGAGCTATGAATTTGCAGAGCCAGGAGTCTGTGCCCAGGTTTGACTGTCCCCAAGCGCCCCCTTCGAATATGCTGGTCTTTGGTCAGGCAGACCAAGATCATGTGGTTCTTCCCTCTAGCCCATGTTTTGAAGCTCGTTTTGTAGAATCTGATGATTCACATTACAGATTTCCCCTCGACACCTTTGTCTGCCTCTCCTGTCTTCTTACTGCATCTCGTTTAGGAGCTTGTTAGTGCTCATCAGCACCTGCACTAGAGGAAAGTAACGAGGAAGGAATTCAGATCTGAAAGGGGCACATCAGCCCTTTTGGATAGGTTTTAATGGAGAGGAGCTGAAACTCTTCAGGCAAAGTGAGGGTTGTATATTACCTGTGGATTTTTCTTTTCCTGTCAGCCAGCATAATGAGGACAAGGCTTATTTATCCGATTCAAAGGGGAAAGGAAATTGTCAGGAATTGCTCGGTGGAATGGACGTGTGGCCCAGCTGGAAATTAAACACAGACCTGCCCAACACTCTGCCTGACTGTTCCATTATTCCACTGCCTCTGGAGCAGACAAGTCAGAGACTACGGAAGGCCTGGGCTTAGAAAAGAAACCCATCCTGAAAGACCTAGTCTAGTTCTGGCCTGATGGGCGTCAGCACAATCATACCAATATTTAACTTTTTTTTTTTTTTTGCTTTTTGTGTCACACCCGGCAATGCTCAGGGGTTACTCCTGGCTCTGCACTCAGGAATTACTCCTGGCGGTGCTCGGGGGACCATATGGGACGCCGGGATCGAACCCAGGCCGGCATGGGCTGGCCGCGTGCAAGGCAAACGCCCTACCCATTGGGCTATCGCCCGGCCCCAATATTTAACTTTTTTAAAAAATACCACAGAAATATAAATTTGCCTTTGCGTTTGAGTATTTTTGAGCCTTTGTTTGTTTCTATATTTTTTTAATTTTATAAAGCACCGTAATTTACAAAGTTGTTTTGCAGCACCGATCCCACCACCAGCGTCAGCCTCGTCCACCAGTGTTCCCAGGTTCCCTCCTGTACCCCCACGCCACCCCAGCTGCTCTTGACAGGCACATTCCTGGATTCAGTTTGGGTCTCTTTATTTCAGTGTTGTCGACTCTAGTTTGGATATTTGGCCCTGTCTTTTCTTAATACCACTTTTGTGCCTGAACCCTCTGGCCTAGTGCTGTTGCTCCTCATCTGTCTCGTCCCCTATACCCTTTCTTCCCTTCTCCTCCCTATACTCTGGAGCCAAGGTTGGTCCAGGTATTCCCCCTTTTAAACCATCAAATTCCCTCATCCAGGTATTCTAAATAACATATCAGTGATGTTTTCTTATCCTTCTTCTTTTGAATGACTTGAGCCTTCCAGCTCCAGCCATGTTGCTGTGAACTGCCTGCCCCCATGCCCTTCCCGCCGTGTAGACCTCCATTTGTCTAGCATTCTCACCTGGGTTGGTTTCATGTCGCCACTTAATAAACAAGGATGTCACAAAGAAGCTGAGGACTTGAAAGGCAGCTTCTCCTGCTCCTCACCCATTGCAGAGACCTCTGGAATGTGCTTCTCAATGCAGTGGCCTAGTCAGGCCTGGGCTGGTAGCGCCAAGCCTAGGAGTATAGCAAGCCCTGTTGGGACATGTGGACATTAACCAACCAGCTCAGAGCCTTTGCAGCTAAGCTGACCTCTGTCTTCTTGTTTACTGGGGAAGTGATCTGTGGGCCTGAGTATATTATGGGTTTTGCTGTTTTGCTTTTGGGGCCACACCTGCCATGCTCAGGGGTTTCTCTTGGTTCTGCTGGTGAGGCTCAGAACCACATAGGGTCCTACAAATCAAATCCAGATTGGCTGCATGTAAGGCAAGCACCCTACTCTATTATTGCTCTGACCTAAAGCCCAAGTATATTCTAGGATGTCATGTCTGGCCAGCCATTTCTGATGGGTGCTATCCAGATAAAATGCAAGACGAGATTTTTGTGAGAAACTGAGCCCAGAGGTATAAATCTTACAGGTATGATTTTGCCAGCTCTATGGAAAAGCCCCTGTTTTGGGTGGAGGATAGCTGAAATGACAGCCTGGCATTCTTGGAATAGAGCCAAGAAAACAATTTATAAGACTGACTCCACCGAAAAATTAACTTAACTAGCTAAAGCATTGGGCCATAATCCAGAATTCTTATTTTGGAAAAGCGGAGTTAAATTTGTTCCCTCTGAAACCCTGCGACTATTTATTTAAATTAGTGAGGTCACCTCAATAACAGCTATATAAGCCAGTATTTAATTAGGCACAAAATTTGCCCAGAACTTCATCAGAATGGCATTTTTGAGGGTCTTGAACTTCTTTTAGCCTTACATTGTTGTCATGTTTGTTGAGAGACGCAGCTCGTTTCTGCCTCCCATGTCTGCCTTCTCCCTTGGCACACACAGAGCTCTCCCCTGCTTGTGGCATGCTCACAGGAGTTCAGCATGGAGTTCAGCATGGATTAGGAAGAGATGCTCCAGAAATCCAAGCTCTACCTCATATAGTAGCATGATTTCTTGGACAAGTTACCTTACTTTTCTGAACCTCAATAATATTTCTTGCAAAAGGTTGTAGATAATGTTTACTGAGTACCTTTGCTCTATGCCAGGCATGATTCTATGTGCTTGTTTTGGCTTAGTTACAGCCAAAGGAAGAATTGTTAAAGCCCCATTTATAGATGAGTAGGTTGAGAGGCAGAGACACACAACCAGGAACTGCCTCTTGTAGGGCCAGGCACAGAACAGGCTCTTAGTAAATGTGTCTTGAATCTGTGTCTCTTCTTCACCAAGAAGTCTTCTTTCGTTTGTTTATTTATTTATATTGGTTTGGACCACACTGGGCTGTACTCAGGGCTTGCCCCTGGCTCCGCACTCAGGGATCACTTCTGGGGGCTGTGGGGACCGTATGTGGCACTAGGGATTGAGCCTGGGCTGGCTGTGTACCCACTGCACTGTCACTCTGGCCCCAAGTCTCTTTCTTTTAAAATCTCTGCCCTGTACTTTTCTCTGAGAATATTGAATATATTGATCTTGTGTTTAAGCCTGAGTTTACTTTACCAAATCTGAGCTATCCAATGAATAACTTGTGTTATAGAAAATTGCGATCTTTTGCAAAAAAAAGACTAGAATGAATTTTCGCCTACTTGGCATCTTATAATTTGACAATATTTCTACTTACTCCCTCTTCTGGCTGTAGTATTTTGAAGTAAATTCTAAAACTCACATTATTTTTCCCATGTATTTTCGTGTATATACATATATATTTTTAAGTTCTCTCACACAGCACCCATGCTAGCATATTGTACTCCAAAATTAAAAATAATTTCCTAATATTTTATATTCAGAATTTACATTTCTAGCTATCTTAAAATCTTATGTGTTTTCTAAGTTTGCTTGAAAATTAGCTAATAGAATCTCACATTACAATTGACTGATATACTTCTTTTAATTTGTAGGCCCTGCCACATCTTTTTGTTTCTTTGTTTGAAGGTCAAACCTGGCAGTTCTCAGAGTTTATCCTGAGTTTGTGCTTAGGGAATCACTCCTGGCAGTGCTGGGGTGGGGGGATAGATCTGTGTTGGTATCAATGGGGTTGGTAGCTTGCCCGCAAGTGCCTTCACCCCATATTATCTCACCAGCCCACTGAATATTTTATAAAAATTGAAGTTTTATAAAAGTTTTATTTGATAAAGAAACCAGATCAGTTATTGTCAAGAATTGACCAGAGTCTGGATTTTGTTGATTATATCTCTTTGGTATCATTTAAAATGCTCACATGTAATTCTTTTCCTCTGTATTTCATGTAAAATGGAAGTTAAATCTACGGCTTGTGGGGCAGAGCAGCAGCACAGCAGTTAGGGCATTTACCTTGAGCACTGCTGACCCAGGTTCCATCCCTGGCGTCCCATATGGTCCCCCAGTTACTGGCCGAGTAACTCCTGAGTGCACAGTCAGGAGTAACCCCTGAGCATTGCTGGGTGTGACCCAAGAAGCAAAAATAAATAAAAAATAAACAATAATATATCTACAGTTTAATTGGTTTTGGATTTATTTTTTTCGTAAAGCTGCCTCAGAGGTGGTGTATTTATTTTCTCTCATGATTTCTTTCTTTTTTTTTTAACATTTTATTATACCACCGTGAGATATACAATTACAACGTTGTTCATGCTTGGGGGTTTCGGTCACAAAGTGTTCCAGCACCCCGCCCTCCACCAGTGCCCCTCAACCACCACCCATGTCCACCACCCTCCCCCTACCACATCCTGCCTAAACGACAGGTTCTTTATCTCCTCTCTCTCTCCCCTCTCTCTCTCCTCCTTCTCCCCCCACATTGTCTCACATGATTTCTGATCTTTCTCTATGATTGTGGCCCTTGACCGCAGTGATCAGCATTGATTCCTTAGGTGCTGTGAAATGGCTTCCACACTGCATTTTTTTTTTTTTTTTTTTTTTGCTTTTTTGGGGGTCACACCCGGCAATGCTCAGGGGTTTCTCCTGGCTCTGCATTCAGGAATCACTCCTGGCGATGCTCGGGGGACCATATGGGATGCCGGGTGCCGGGATCGAACCCAGGCCGGCACAGGCCGGCCACGTGCAAGGCAAACGCCCTACCCGCTGGGCCATCGCTCCGGCCCCTCACACTGCATTATTTGGTTTGGTTTTGGTCCGTACTAGTGGTGCTTAGGGGCTAATCCCAGGTTCATGCTTGAGGAATTGCTCCTTGAGCAAGCACTGGGAATTAAACCCAGGCCTCAGGCAATGCAAAACTGTGCTCTAGCCATTAGAGTTATCTCTCTAGCCCTCCAAGCTGGATTTTAATTAACTTGAGGGTCAGTTCTTTATGGTGCTTATCCCAGGGTTAGGCACAAATAAGACATCAGTAACAATCAGTACTAATTCAGCTAGAGCTGTAGTCTAGAGGGCAGGGCACTTGCCTTGCATGCGGCTGATCCAAGTCCCATCTCCAGCGCCCCATCTGGTTGTCTGAGCCCCACCAGGAGTGATTCCTAAGCTCAAAACCAGGAGTAAGACTGCCTACAAACAAAGCACTGCCTACAAACAAAGCAAAGCAGAAAAAAGAGTACTAATTAATGAATACTTGCGTCTCTTCAACATTCTTATAACATTCGTGGTTTATGACTGTTAACATTCAGTGGTGGTTAAGAAATGGCTCTCCCTGACAGGATTGTGACTCAGATAGTAGAGCATCTGCCATGTATGCATGAGGCCCCGGGCTTGATTCCTGGCAAGCACTTCCAGGTATGGCTCTGGTGGCCCCCATTTGGGGAGTGCTTTCCACAGCACTTAATACGTACTGTAACTTCTGTGTTTATATTAATTGATTACATCATGTAAAGAATTGATGGTACTTATAATTAAATATATGTAAATAGCCCTTCTAGGGAAGAGAAATTCAAATCATTCTTTACCATTTTGCCTCTAACCCTCGGTCATTCACAGGATGCTTGGTATGGGGCATGATGGGAAGATCCCTGAGGAAGTGTCCATAGGCCTGTGCACAAACCTGGGGGGCTAGCATGGGTCCAGCTGCCACAGCCTAGTCAGAGGTCCCCACCCAGAGATTTGGGGTTTCTTTTAATGCAAAAAACCAGCTGCCATCTCTTAGCCTGTTATTAGTCTCAACATCAAAACATAGGCAGAGATGGGACCAGAGCAATAGTATAGCTGATAGGGCACTTGGCTTGTGTGTGGCCCACCTGGGTTCAATCTCTGGCATCCTGAATGGTCCTACAAGCACCACTAGGAATAATTCCTGGGTGCCCCACCAGGAATAAACCCTTAGCATCACCGGGTGTGGCCCAAAACCTTAAAAAATTAAAAAACACAGGCAAAGAAAGGTAGGGAAAATCTCCCCAGAGAGGATTAACCTCACTTTGTCAGCCTTGGGAAAGGTTTAGTTCATGTGGAGGACACTTCAGTGAGGGGACAGTCATTTAGAGGAATCATTTTGAAATTGTGTCCTTGTTTGGATTCTTAGTTTTGGCATTTTCAACCCATGCTATTTGGCATTTTGATTTTAATTCTGGCATTTCTTGAGTAGCTGCATGATAACTTTCTGGTCAAGTGCCTGGGTTCAGAAACCAGACAGGATTCTAAAGCAAATCCTGCTGCATGCTGAGTATGTTTGGGCAGATAACTTACCATCTCTGTGCAAGTCCTGCTGTGTGCTGTGTGTGTTTGGGCAGGTCAGTTAGCTTCTCTGTTCAGTTTACCCCTCAACAGTAAGCAGAGGATTGGTGAGACAGCGCCCAGGCTGAGTGTGTGCTCTGCATGCAGGAGACGTGTGCTCAAGCCCTAGCACAACCCCTAAGCACTCCCAGATGTGGGCCAACAACGAAGGGCAAATCAATTAATAAAATATAAAACAAGAAATCAGAATGGGCAGTGGGTATTAATGATGGTCAGATGCCTCTGGAATGAGTTCCTTTAACTTATGTGTCTGTGGCTACAAGTAGAGTCTGGAAAAATGTTCAGTGTCCTGGCTCCCTTGGGTCTCACCAGCACCCACTGGGGTGCTTGTTGCTCCCTTTCCTGCTGGAAGATAGAGTAATTCTTTTACTCTCCCCCCAACACCTCTCCTAGTGGTCATTGTGCAAAACAGGTGAGGCAGATGCGAGGCTGCCTTAAACTGAGAATGAAGAAAGCAGCTTTAGGCTGCTCCAGTGAAGTCAAAGACATCAGGGCTCAGCAGGGAGGAAGCCCTGTGGATTTGCAGGGGTGACAGCTTCAAGAAAGCTGACATCCCTTCTCAAGCGACCAGCCCAGACTTGTATGCGTACAGTGATGTGAAACTCATTATCTCCCAAGCAGCAAGGTTGCCTCTCTTCCAGTTAAACAGAAAGGACCTTCTTATTGCAAATCAGTTTTGCTCTTATGTCCACAAACCAGGCCTGATGTTCTTCCTAAAGCACCATGCTGCTAAGGTAGGGTAGGGGCTACTTGGGTGTGAGGGAGGACCACAGAGCAAGGTCTCCGCCCCTGGTGTCTCTGTGTTCTGGAGAGGGGTCCCCAGAGCAAAGGAGCATGATAGCAGCATTCAGCCAAGCGTGCAGTAATGCCTTTGTGTGGACATTGGCGGAGACCGTCCTGTGAATGTCATTCAAATAGAGTGGAATTCTCTGTTAAGCAGAGTTGGGGGCAGGTGGGTTGGTGAGGCATGAAGGGGACTGGTGTGGGCACTGGCCTTTCAGCTTAAGAGCTATGATTTGGAGCCCGGTGTGGGGAGTTAACCTTTTCACATGCTCCCTCCGCCATGCACTCTCTCAAATGTCCTTTGTTACGCTCCTGAGTGAGGGAGTTTCACCCGCATTATTCAGTGCCGTTTATCCCTGCAGCCTGCAGGAAGGAGACTATGGCGTGTGGTCAATGCTGGGAAGCTTGTCTGTCAGCATAGAAAGCGGCCAGGGAGCCAAGCTCTCACAGCAGCGGCCGTGATGGACGCCTGTATGCCCTGCAGTCCTCCACCACCAGAGAGAAAGGCAGGAAGGAATCTGTTTTATTATTATTTTTTTGCTTTGGGGGCTATGCTTAGTGGTCCTGGGGGCTACTTCTGGATTTCTGCTGAGCAGTGGAGGTGGGGACGTGAGGGAATTGCTCCCATCAGTACTCAGGGGGACGATGCCATGCCAGAAATTGAATCCAAACCTTATTACATGCAAAGTTTGCACTCCAGCCCATTGAGCTATCTCTCCAGCCCCAAGAATATCTGTTTTATTCGGGTTGGTATATTCCAGCCTCCCACCCCACCCCTGTCCCCATCTTGCTAAAGATCTTCCATCTTACCTGTGAAAGCCATCTCAGCCAACCTGACAGGACAGATGCATTGAACATGGCTCCTTATTCATCCGTGGCATATGTTGACATACAAGCTGTCATGACTCTTATCCAAAACAAAATATTACAATGTACATGGCATCATAATAAAATATTTGTTCCCAAATGGGTGAATGAATTTGTTAGGTTTTATGTTATTTCTTTTTAAAAAAAAATTTTTGGGTCACACCTAGCTCTGCACTCAGGAATTACCCCTGGTGGTGCTCTGGAGACCATATGGGATGGGTCACAGGGTTCAAACCCAGGATGGCGGGGGGGGGGGGGGGGGGGGGGGTGGGGGGCGGGGGGGGTTTCGCCGGGGGGGGGGGGGGGGGTGGGGGGGGGGGGGGAAAAAAAACCCAGGATGGTGCATACAAGGAGAATGCTCTAGCCACTGTGCTACCACTCCGGTCCCAAGTTTTATTTATTTTTATAGGAGGAAGAGCTCATAGTCAACAGCTGCTTTGATGTGACTAGAGAATTTAGGGTTCCACAGCAGAAAGGGCCATTTACCAGGCGTTGCAGACCTTTATTTTGGGTACCGGGACAAAGGACAGATTCCTTTCCTTGGTCATTTATTGTTGGGGACTCAATGGGGTCCCCAACAAACATTGGGGTTCAGCAAGGTCTCTTGCCACATTGGGGCTGATGACCATTTCCCCCCCACCCACCCATATACACCCATGGACAGAGGAACAAGATCAAAGGCTCTTGGACGTCTGAAGCTCTTTCCTTTAGTCTCTCTACACTCAGTCCTCACTCTACCTCACTCCACGCATACCTCTCAAGTCTGCTAGACACACCTTACAAAAGGTTGGGAGAGGGCTACAAAAGGTATTGGTCTTTAATTCTGAAACAATAAGGTGTAAAAAAGCTCTTCTTTCTGGGGCGGAGCGATAGCCCAGCGGGTAGGGCGTTTGCCTTGCACGCGGCCGGCCTGTGCCGGCCCGGGTTCGAATCCCGGCATCCCATATGGTCCCCCGAGCACCGCCAGGAGTAATTCCTGAGTGCAGAGCCAGGAGTAACCCCTGAGCATCGCCGGGTGTGACCCAAAAAGCAAAAAAAAAAAAAAAAAAAAAAAAAGCTCTTCTTTCCCAGGGCAAACTACCGGGGGACCTCTCCCCAGAGACAGATCCTGTCCTGGGGCTGTAGGCTGTAGGCCTGCTCAGGACTAAGGCAGCATCCTGGCATGTTGTTTTCTCCTTTCCTTAGCTGTAAACAATCATCTTAGTAATATTTCTAGTCTTTTGTATAAACACAGTAAGAGAGACAGACATTTTCTAAACTTTATTAAAGCACTCTGATTTACAAATTTCTTCACAGTACAGTTGTCAGAAGCATTCATTATTCAACACCAGTCCCACCACCAGTGTGCCCCCTACCACCACCAAATTCTGCTGCCTCCCACCCACACCAGCTCCCTAGCCAGCTGCAATCACATGGGTCATTGCAACATATAGATGGGAAAGGTTTTGGTAAAGACCTGACCTTAAACTGGGTTGTTATGTTAAAATGGCATGCACGCTGCAGGAAAGAGCTGTATCATTTATGCCTCTGGTCAGTCTCCCTGGAGTTTACTCATAAGCCCTGGTTTATGGTTGGTGGTGAATGGTGTCTCCACAGCTCGTAGGCGCAACCACTGCGTCAATGGAGGGATGAGAGGAGGGGGTCTCATTCTCTACTCCAAGCCCAGCTAGAGCACTCACAGCAACCCACGTGTTTACTGACCCCTGGAGCTGTAATGGAACTAAGAGACAGACATTTATCTACACCCAGGATTAAAATTATAGGGTGACTGTTCTTGGGGGCATCTCACCATATATCCCAGACTACATTCCTCTGGTCAGGTTTCTTTTTCCTAACCCCAACAGGGTCCATAATCAGTTGCTTATTTTGGGGTCATGGCGCAGTTTGTTCCCTGACCATACTCTTAGCTTATTATATTGCTCAGGACATTTAGTCCATCCCATGTCGAGGCCAGGGTAGCTTACTCACTACTTGCCCTGTTCAGTCCCGTCATGAATTGACCCTCCTTTTGGGGTGCATGCAACTAGAATCAATCTAAGGGCAACTGAGGTTTTAAGTTAGGAAATGTGATGGATGCCTAGGAGTAACTAAATCAAAGTTAATTAACTCCTATATTACGAATGCATAGCTTTAACTGTCTTCCTGTGTCTATACAAAAGGCCTTTGTTCTAACATAAGTATATGTAAAGGGCGTACAGGATAGAGAAAAACAACCTTGTATTTACAATACACTTTTTTTTTCGGGTCACACTGGCAAATGCTCAGGGGGCTACTCCTGGCTCTGAATTCAGGATTTACTCCTGACTGTGATTTACTCCTGACTGTACTCCTGACTGAGGACCATATGGGATGCTGGGGAATTGAACCCGGGTCAGCCACGTGCAAGGCAAACACCCTACCCACTGTACTATCTCTCTGGCCTGTATTTACAATACAAAACCCAGGGCTGGCAAGTAGGAGACAGAGGGCTGTGAACAAATGGTAATCCAACATCTCCCCTATTTCTGTTTACAAAACACAAAAGATCGAAATAATATCTATGGAGGGGTGACACAGAAAGAGGAACTGTTCAGTAACAAAACAGTCGAATATGTTGCTCCAAGATTCCAACTCGCCCCTGGACCCAGAGCAGTGATTGTTGTAAAGTCATGATTGACTACAGCCTGCACTGTCCAGTGGGTCACTTTACATCCTGATGAAGTCACGTGTCTGGACTGAGATGTAAAGAGCTGCTCCTGCAACAGCAGTAGTAGTGGTCATGGTAGTGAGTTCCAGGAGAGCAGCAATCAGGAGTCTGATGAGTCGTCAGGAGCACTGGAGCAGGCACCTCACGAGTCCTTCAGCAGGGGAACGCTGGCACTGGCAGCCAAACATGTGACCTAGCTTTATGTGTGATTAAAAAAAAAAAACACACACTTTCTGTAAGTGATCAGAAGCAGAGAGCACCAGGAGCTTGGTATGAATCCAAGTCTGGGGATGGAGAAAAGGAAGAGACTGCAGCACAGATGGAGCAGTGGGGTTTAATAGGGAAATAATGAATCTGGGGTGTTGGCAATGTCCAAGAAGGGAGGATTAGGGGGAATAGCCTAGATACAACACAGATAGACGTAAGAGTTGACTACAAACATAAAGTTGGACACACACACACACACACATGCATTGTGTATGGTTAAAACCATACACAATTGACCAATCAATATACTACACCTGTATGTCTGACCACTCTAGGGTGGTGAATGGAAATAGGTCAAAGGGCCTCATTAATATAAAGCCGGCATATATGGTGGTGAGGAAATTTTATCTAATTCTTAGGAATCATGGCTAGTGGGGGTAGACTTGGCTGTAAAAGTGTCATAGGCTAGATTGTATATACATCATTCTCAAACCAACCAGCTTTTCTATATCCTGTCTTATACATATAACAAGACCTTTTTTTGGTAACTTGCTAAACATACTTACATTGAGCATTGTAATACGAGTCTACAACATTAAGTTCCTTTTCCATAGGATTCTGCGAGCTAAAACATTAGAAAATCTTTTCCCATAAGTTGCTAAACACTCTTATACTGAGCACTATAGTAGGAGCCTAGAGCACTGAGCACTGTAATGTGAGTCTGCAGTGTCCAAGTTCCTTTTCCATGGAGTTCTATGAACAAAAACATTAGAATATTAAAAAGAAGAGTTTTCTTCTTCGTCTCAAATTGAGGCATCAAAGGGCTGCAAGACAAGATTATTATTATTTAGGGGTGACCCAGGTGCAGGAGGTTTTGATAGTTTCTCCTGTTTGGGTTAATTCCTTTGTGTGGCCTCATGTTGAAAGAGCTGGACGTCTTTGAGTCTTGATGAATTTGACTTCTGATGAGGCATAATGTGACCCAGAGTTTCTTGGTGGGGCTGCCCTCTGTGGAAATATAAGTTTAGCTTTGTCCTCGGATGAGGAGGTCTTCCACTACTCATTCTTTGTCAGTTTTCACCCAGATAGGTGAATTAACTGTTTTTGAGCCTGTGTACCTTCTTGAAAGTGTCCAGCTGAGTAAGGTTCTCCTTGAGGTAAATTTAAGAAATTTAAAGAGAATAATGTTAGGGACAAGAAGTCAAGTGGGGGCATACCCTTTTTCCCATTTTTCAGTAATTGAGTTTTGAGGGTCCTGTGAGCATGTCCAACAATACCTTGATCCCGAGGATTATAGGGAATACCAGTGACATGTTTGATTTGCAATTCATCACAGAGTGATTGAAAAGTTTTACTAGTATAGGCTAGGTCATTATCAGTTTTGGTGGTATGGGGAACTTCGTAACAAAAGGAACAAATGGCTTTAGCCCTTTCAGAAGTCACAGGGACAGCCCATATAAAACAAGAAAAAGTGTCAATTACTACATGAAGAAAAGATTTGTTTGGAAAGAGGTTAAATGTGTAATATCCATTTGCCATAATTAATTTGTCTGTAAACCTTGGGGGTTAGGTACGGCCACATGGAGAGCACAACTAGAGGAGCACAGACAGCACAAGCACGGACAATTTGTCTGGCATGTCTCCATGGGATGCAATGGTGTACATGAAGGTGGTGGGCGTTTGTGTGTAGGGTAGATTCTGTTCTAAAGCTGATGCTCTTCTAAAGGCAATCAGCTGTTTCATTTTCTTCAACCATTGGCCTGGGAAGTCCAAAATGAGATCTGATATGAGTTATGAAAATAGGTTCAGAGTATTTCTGTGAAAGAACTTGTAATTGCTGAAGTAAATCCTGAACCACAGGGTTATGTGCATTTAGCACATGTGAGTGGCACTAGGTATCAAACCTGGAGCCTCATGCTTGGGGGCAGGTACTTTGCCACTAAGTCATCTCTGGAGCCTGTAAATGTCATTTTTGGGTGTACTCAGGAGTTTGAGTGCCCCTCATGGTGATACTTGGCTCACCAGGGCCTGGTTATTGGGTCCCTGGACCTGGTAATGCAGTGTTAATTAGGCCTGCAATGCTGGGGCCCATCAGGGCTTTGTCAAGTTGTATTGGATGGGCATGTAGTACAAGGATCTAAGTTGGGGCCTGGTGCATAAAAAAATGTGTGTTACCCGTTGAGATATCTTTCTGCCCTCTAAATATCATTTAAAAATGGCATACAATGGGGCTGGAGAGATAGTACAGTGGGAGGGCTCTTGGCCTTGCACATAGCTGACTCCAATCTCCATATGGCACCCCCAGCACTGCCAGGAGTGATCCCTGAGTATAGAGCCGGGAGTAAGCTCTGAGTACCACTGGGTATGGTCCAAACTCCCAGCCCCCAAGATGACATATAACTTCCCATTGTGTGGATATAATTTATTGTTACCTTAGTGTTGGATAGTTAGATTTTTTTGGGCGGTGGGAGGCCACATCAGCGGTGTGCAATGGCAATTCCTGACTATGTGATCAGGAGTGATTCCTGGAAGTCCTCAGAAGAACATTTGTGGCACCAGAATTTGAAGCAGGGTTAACTACATACAAGGCAAACCCCTTTTTTTTTTTTTTTTTTTTTTTGCTTTTTTGGGCCACACCGGCGGTGCTCAGGGGTTACTCCTGGCTCTTTGCTCAGGAATTACTCCTGGCAGTGCTCGAGGACCATATGGGATGCCGGGATCGAACCCGGGCCGGCACAGGCGGCCGCGATGCAAGGCAAACGCCCTGCCGCTGGGCTATCACTCCGGCCCCAAGGCAAACCCCTTAACACCTGTACTGTCTCTCCCGCCTCTTGGTCTGTGCTTTAGATTAGTTACTTATGTTAAATTACTTTAAATAGAATGACTGTCAAAGGGTGTGTTTATTTTATCGATTCTTACTTGCCAAAATATTTAGCTGTGGGGGCTGGAACGATAGTCCAGCAGGTAGGGGTGGCATTTGCCTTACATGCGGCCAACCCTGGTTCGATCCCATATGGTCCCAGGAGCAATTCCTGATTGCAGAGCCAGGAGTAACCCCTGAGCATTGCCAGGTGTGATCCAAAAAAGTAAAAAAAAAATTAGTTGTGCTATAAAGATAGTATAGTGCATAAGGATGCTTGTCCTGTACGCAACCAACCTTGGTTCGATCCCCAGCATCACATATGGTCCCTCAGCACTGCTAGGAGTGATTCCTGAGTGCAGAACCAAGAGTAAGCTCTGAACACAGATGTTGTGACCCAACATTTAAAAAATTTTTAACTTGTTTCTTTAATTTAAGTAATTAATTTTTTTTTTTGTTTTGGGGCCACACCGGGCAGTGTCCAGGGTTACTCCTGGCTCTGCTCTCAGGAATTACTTCTGCTGGTGCTCAGGAGACCATATGGGATGCCAGTGATTGAGTCCTGGCCAGCTGTGTGCAAAGCCAGTGCCCTCCCTGATGTACTATAGCTCTGACCCTTACTTGCTTATTTTTGAGGCTATACCCAGTGGTGCCCAGGGGCTATTCCCAGTCATGTGTGGGAATGACTCCACACATGACTATATGTGGTGCTGGAGATGTAACAGACAGGCCACATGCAAAGCAAGTGCCTTAATTTTTTGTATTATTGCTCCAGCCCTCACCAAAATATTTACACTGCATTATGTTTGCTCAGCCTTTATTAGGACCTAATCTATTCCGGCCTAGGTTGGATGGACGGACTGACATATAGAATGCTGTTGGGGTTGGAGAAGACTTCCTTGACAAGGGCTTTTAGGATACGACTGAAAGTGTTGAGCATTAACCAGGGTGGAAGGCACTGGGGACTGTGGGGAGGGACTGTTCTAGATATTCAGGCAGAGAGAACAGAATGTGCAAACAACCCACAGTGGTTAATGAGCACAGACCAGTGGCGCTGAGGCCAGAGGATGAGGGGAGGGCAGAGTGAGAGGGGCGGGAGAGGAGGCAGGCAGGCACACGCATTCTGATGACAGAGCGAGGACTTTGTCCTACAGCGGGGGGGAGGCCGAAAAGGGGCTTCAGGCAGCAGTAACGCGATGAGACTTGCATTCTCGGAAGGTCACCACGCTCAGTGTAGATAGATTGGGCTGGGCAGGAGGGGTGCTGGGAGACCAGTTAGTGCTGTGGGGCAAGAGGAACTCCTTAGAATGTGTTAAATTGGTAGGAGAAAAAAGTGCCTTTCATTTAAATTTCCATTTCTTTAATTCCTGCTGAGGTTGGATATTTTTATGTTGATTTGCCGACTGTATTTCATCATTTGTGACTGAGTGGGTTTATCCTAAAGGCTCATGGAGCATTAAGGTGCTATTATTATAGACTTTATAGACATGCACTCAGATGCGTAATTCAGCTTTGCGCTTGAGCCCTTGGAGGTCCTGTGAGCAGAGGCGATGCCGGGGTCTCTGGAACCAGGTCTGTGACTTACAGACACACAACCTGTCTCCAGTTCTCCTCAAGGAGGTACCATGACCCAGATTTGCAAAGCATAGCTGGGCAAGTGCCGGGTCGCTGACCAAGTAGCCATGGATAAGACTTCCTGCCACCAGACTTGGAAGAGGAGCCGCAGATGGAGCAAACTCAGCTGAAATCAGGGGGTCCTCAGAGATAGCGTGGGGGTAGTTTCATTTTAGAAGCCCACATCAAGGTGATTTGTGGCCAGCAGGCCATCAACATTTGTGAGAGTGTAAAAGATGAGTAGGAAGCAGCGTCTCAGGTGTGAAATTTCTCCCTAGACCAGATTGATTGGTGGTTTCGCTACCTTCTCAGTTAGCAGCATGTGCCTGATAGATTTGGCCTGCTCATCTATTTATTACGTGGCCATTGGATAGCCGTGGGGCCTCCAGCAGAAATTGCAGGTAGGGGTGTGCCAAGAATATACCCTGATAGCTGGCAGTTGGCCATGTGGGGGCGTTTTGACTGTGGTGTGTGGTGCCCAAGTTCCAGCCTAAGTGCCCTGTGCCCGGTAGCGGAGTGCAGCGCACCGGCCAAGTAATGAACCCTGATTTCTTGTTGCAACTTCTTGATAGGAAATCACAAGGATCCTGAGCCTGTTTTGTTTTGCTTTTGGGTCACACCCGGTGACGCTCAGAGGGTTACTCCTGGCTCTTCGCTCAGGAATTACTCCTGGTGGAGTTTTAGGGATGCTGGGGATTGAACCCGCGTCGACCGCATGCAAGGCAAACGCCCTACCTGCTGTGCTATCGCTCTGGCCCCTGAGCCCATGTTTTATCCTGGAGTGTTTTCCCCTGTTAAATCAGAACCTTCACAGATGGTTAAGATTCTCCCATTGTAGCCAGTGGCCTTGTTCCTTACATGCAAGGCCATGCCCTTGCTATTGCAAAACGCATCATCCTTATTTGCCATTTAATTTTATACAAAGACCAGATGAGATATGACATAGCATTAGATGATTGACTCCAGAAGACTTCAAAAAATTGTTCTGTGATTCCTGATGATAATTTTGTTTAAAGTGTTTAATATTGTTATATTTATTTATTTGTTTGTTTATTTATTTATTTTGCTTTTTTTGGTCACACCCAGTGATGCTCAGGGGTTACTCCTGGCTCTGCACTCTGGAATTACTCCTGGCAATGTAATTCCTGCCAGAGCAACCATATGGGATGCCAGGAATCAAACCCAGGTCGGCCACATGTAATGCAAAAGCCCTCCCCATTGTGCTATCACTTTGGCGAGTGTTATTATTTAAAAATACATTTTTTTTAAATAATAACCCACGTGGAGTACTCCACGTGGAGTAGCCTATGTAGCAATAGCAGGGCGAAAATGGCTCGACCCCCTGGCCTGGTTCAGCACGGCTCCTAGGGTCAGCAGACACGTGGGTGAGGGGGCCGTGCCCAGACGGACTTGGAGCTGGGCTCAGGGCCCCTCCCCCATCCCTTCTACTTCCACGTACTAGTGGGCGGGGCTATGAGCCTGCCGACACCAAAACCCGCAAAGCCGGAGAAGGGACTCACCAGACGCACAGCTCTGGTGGCGCGTGCCTCTCCACAACCGTGCAACAGGCTTAGATAATAATCAAGTTTAGGACCAGGTCCTGCCCAGGATCTTGCCCCTATATGCACTGTAATGATCACTGTAGTTGTAACAAACTGGGGGGGGGGGGCTGATGGAGAATGGTAATGTCAGATTAGAACTCAGCATTGAATATACACAAAGAGACTTACATGATAAACCCTAAATGTCTGTAGGGCAAGCCACAATGTGTAAGAGAAGTGGGGCGAGCCCAGCGGGTGGGCGTTGCCTTGCCGCGGCTGGCCTGTGCTGGCCTGGGTTCGATCCCGGCATCCCATATGGTTCCCCGGCACCGCCAGGTGATTCCTGCGTGCAGAGCCAGGAGAACCCTGAGCTTCGGTGGCCAAAAGAAAAAAAAAAAAAATAGAGAAGAGAGAGATACAGAGATAGAGAGAAAGAAGAAAAGAAAAGGTCCCTGCTATAGAGGCAGGCTGGGGGGTGGGTGGGGAGGGAATGTAGGGACATTGGTGGTGGGAATGGGGGCACTGGTGGAGGGATGGGTACTGGAACACTGTATGACTGAGACCCAATTATGAACATCTTTGTAATTGTATATCTCACAGTGGTATAATAAAAAAGAAAAAAAGTAAAAAAAAGGTTTTTAAAGAAAAATTTGATGTTATTCTTCTTTCTCCCCCAAACCTAAATAGAGTAAGACTTGATTAAGCTTGGGCCAGGACCAAGTATAGAGATTAGGGTGCTTGCCTAGATTGTACCCGATAGACCCGACCTTGATTCAGTTCCTGTCATCACATGGTCCTCTGAGCATTGCTGGGAGCAGCCCAGGAGGCCCCTGAGCACTTTTGGGTGTCGCCCAGAAGCCTCCAGCAGCTCCAGAAGCAGCATCACTTTCTCGCACCCTTGTGCTGAACCAGTGGCCCAGTTGGATAAGAATCACTGTTGGACCCCCGAACGTCCTGAGCAACGCTTGGGAGAATCCCCAACCCAAAACAACAACAACAACAAATATGACTACTCTATTTACCACTGCTACCATATTGGGCATTATTAGCTTTCCAGCCTTCCCCTATGCATAGATATATATTTTTTAACCTTACTTTTTATTTAATGATTTTGGGAGATCACCCTAGAAGTGTTTGGGAAGCAGAGGGACCATGTCCTGGCTATACTTTTCCTGATCATGTGGGCAGGACAGCTCAATGTCCAGGCCTGATGAGCTGTGCTGGGGTCACCAGGGCTATACCTGTCCATGATCAGTGGACAAGCAGTTCCAGGGATTGCACATGAAAGCAACCCTTTCAGCCCTTTGTACTCTCTCTCTGGCCCTAGTATTTGGAAATTACTGTATATATACATATATATGTATATATATGTATATATACATACAGTATATACATACATATATATATATATATATATACATACAGTATGTGTATATATATATGTGTGTGTGTGTATAAAACGGCAGAACCTGGCTAGCTACCCGTGTCATATTTGATATGCCAAATACTAGTGACAATTATAGACCTCATTCCCATGACCAGATGGAATGGTTTGAGGCTCTTTATGTTCTTGGAGCGAGCAGAAGCCCTTGGGCTACACTAGCATGTGACAGGACATATGGAGATGTTACTGGTGCCCGCTCGAGCAAATAGATGAATGGGAAGTCAAGTGATATACACACACATATGTAATAAAGGTATATATACCTTTATTTAAACACCATGTATTACAAAGTTGTTCACGATAGTTGTTTCAGATATTCAGCATTTCAGCATCAGTTCAGCATCAGTCCCACCACCAATGTGCCCTTACTGCCACCAGGGTCCCAAGTTTTCCACCCACCCTCAAGCCTGCTCCCTTAGAAGGCAGTAATTATTTTACATTATATTGCTTATTACAACCTATATCTCATAATGATGAGATATAGGTTGTAATAAGCAATATAATGTGTATCAGTATTGTAACAGCCGTGTGCTCCAGGAACTCCAAAATCTTTAATGGAGTGATAAAGTTGGGGTTAAATTTTTTAACTGGGTGTTGACTTTGGGGCATGGGAGTGACAGCCGGCCTTCCCGTAGTACAAGTTGGGCGGAGGGAGCCCAAACCCTGTGAGAGCCAGGAGATTCCAGTCACAAAACCCACATACCTGAGTTTATCAGTGGCTTAATTTCTGGGTGGAGCAGATCCAAGCAGTGGAGTCCGACCTTGAGCATGGTGGTGATTGTGGAGTGTGGAGGTTTTTTGGCTGCTGGGGCTCTGCTGGGGCAGACCAGGCCCAAACCCGCCCCCCTCCTGATTGCCCCAGTTGACTCAGCCTGGCAGACTGGGGCATCTCTGCCCATTATTGATCTCTTCCGAGATTTATATGTGAGTCTCAGGACCATGGCTGGTGAATGAGCTTCTTTTTTCTTTTTTTTTTTGGGGGGTCACACCTAGCGATGCTCAGGGGTTACTCCTGGCTCTGCACTCAGGAATTACTCCTGGCAGTGCTTGGGGGACCATGTGGGATGCCGGGATCGAACCCGGGTTGGCTGTGTGCAAGGCAAACCTGCTGTGCTATCACTCTGGCCCCTGAATGAGCTTCTTAACTGGGCCTTCACATCTCCTTTGAGGTTTACCTGTGGGTTTCTGAAGCACAACTAGTAAGTGTATGGTTGAGCCAGAGGTGGATTGTGGGTATGGCTCCCACATACCTAACTTTGGACAGTTTAACTTCTCGAAGACTTAGTCCTGGGTGGTTGGAGACTGGTCAGAGGCACTGCGGCGATTTCGTGTTATCAGGAAGCCCAAGTGCGCTTTCTGGTGGCTGGTGCACCTGCCCTGACCGTCCAGGCCAGCTGGCACCGCCACAGCCCCGGGATCCAGCAGCCACAGCCACAGACCACCCATGACCACCCCAGACTACCCATGCCCTAACCCGAACCTCCGGACAGCTGACACTCAGGGAAGCCCTTCATTGTTAGCTCGACGTGGGCTGTTCGGGAACGGAAGCAGAGGGGGAGGCCGTCCTGGCAGTGAATCTCCGGGAGCCGGAGTGCCGGTAACTCAAATCCCTCACTCACTCCACAGAGGTGTTGAGGTGGACCCAAAACGCCCTTTTCAGATGTATCTACACTGTCATCATGCCAAGAGCCATGGGGCCTCTATTACGCACTGGTCCTGTTTCCCTCATCCCAACGTGACCCACTCCTGGCTGTTATTCGCTGTGACCGCAGGTCTAGTTTAATGGCTCTCTCCGAGTCAGGACATCCACGGGGCCCCTGCACTCACTCACTCAGAAAGTGTTTGGCCTTCCCGCTGCTCAGAGTGCCAAGAGCTGCCATCACTGCTCCAGCTGCTGTGCCCGCTGCCCTATCGCCACCGTCTTGCTGCCACTGCTCACTTTATTTTTTACTTTTTTTTTCTTTTTGGGTCATACCCAGAGATGCTCAGGGGTTACTCCTGGCTCTGTACTCACGAATTATTCCTGGTGGTGCTCGGGGACATATGGATGTCAGGGATCAAACCCAGGTCGGCTATGTGCAAGGCAAATGCCCTTTCCGCTGTGCTAATGCTCTAGCCCACTGCTCACTTTATATATATATAGTATATATATATAATATATATAGTTTATATTTATATATATATAAAAACTACATTTGCTGTCATGTGAGGTTGCTCCCAAGCAGCGATCAAGGTGCTCAGGGCCACTCCCAGATTTGGCCCATTCTGCCAGGATGGTCCAGTGCTTTGGCAGGAGGAGCTGTTGGGCCTTGCAGTACTGGGGACCACCAGCTGTCCTGGTAGTCCTTGGGGGCCACACCTGGTAATGCTTGGGTAGTGGAGCAGGCATGGAGGTTCAGAGATCAGATCAAGTCCTGTGCTTGCAAAGCATTCACCTCTGACCCTTGTGATATCTCTGGGTCCTCTATTATTTATTTTTTCCTTGTTGTGGGCAGTCATGTGGTACGAAGGGTCAAACCCTGAGCTTCACACATGCAGGGTATGTGCTGTACCACTGGAGCCCCATCCCTGTCCCCTGTGTATACAGGGGTTCAGGGACCACTTCCAGTGATGTTATGCCAAGCAAACTGAAGTTTATTGCTACGGCCTATGAATGTGATGCTCCACAGGTTCTGTGCTGGCTGAGACACCAGGTCATCCCCAGCAGTGCTTGGGGGAGGGGCCAAGGCCACCCTGGTGGTGCTTGGGGGGTATCTAGTGCTATGTCCACTGATGCTCAAGGATCTATATGGTGCCAGGGATCAAACACAGGCCACATGTTAAGCAGGCATCCTAACCTTTGTACTAACTCCCGACTTCTGTATATGTCCCTTGTTTTTATCCTAAATGTTTTTTCCCACTCAGTGTGTAATGAACACTTGTTCCCATCAGATTTTTCTCTAAACTGGTAGCCCAGTGTATCCTAGTGCACAAGCAAGCCTTTCCAGGCGGTGAGTCTCCTTATGTATGGCATTGGCATCTCATTTGGGGTCTTACAGCATCAGTCAGATGACATCCTTTCAGTAGTTAGAGGGGGCTGGAAAAACAGCATAGCAGGTAGGATGCTTGCTTTTCATGGGACCAACCTGTCTCCGTCCCTAGCACTGTGTGTCGTCTCCCAAGCACTGTCAGGAGTGATCCAGAGCCAGGAGTAAGCCCTGAGCACTGCTGGGTGTGGTCCCAAAGCAGAAATGACAGCAACAAAAATAACACTGTTAGAGGTAGTAGAGCATCATTCTTTTAATGATAGCCTTAATTTTTAAAAAAAATTAGCCAATAATTATACACTCCCCAGTATTGTATGCAAGTCATAGTCAAACTTGAGATCTGGTTTGTAAAAAATGAGATTTTAGAAGAATGTGAGTTGAGAGTAAATGTTCACCAGACACCTCAGCTGAGCACTTTACAGCCAGCTCCAAACCTCTTGAACATGGATTCTCCTGAGGAGCTGGGAGCGCAGTTTAGGAGCTCAGGGCCAGGATTTATAGGAGTTTGTGGGAGATCAAAGGAGACACAGCCTTATCTGTAAGTGTAGTAGATGCTTCAGACTTTCCCCCTACCTTTCCTCATTCTCATTTACTGATAGAATCTTGATTATATGCCTGACTGGAAAATAAAATATCTTGCCACGGGCCCGAGACAGAGCTCAGAGGACAGGAACACATGCTTTGCATGCTGAAAGCCCGAGTTTAATCCCCGTGCTGCGGGGGCCCCTGAGCACTCCAGAATGATCCCTGAGCATTGAGCTGGGAGTAATCCCCAAACACCACTAGGTATGTCCCCAGAACAACAACAGCAGCAAATATCTTGCAGCCTGGAATGGTGATAGGGAAAGTTCTGGCCCATGAAATGAAGGTGGTCCCTGCTCAGAGGGTGCACGTCATCAGTGAGATGGCAGAGCCCTTTGACCTGTGCCTTCTTCCGGCCAGTCTAGTGGCCCCTGCCTATTAGAGCAGTGACCTTGCCAATAGAGGGAAGGAAACTACCATCAATGATGACAGCAACAAAAAAAAAATTGGTTCTTCATGTCTGCTTCAATTCTGAGGATTTATTTTTCTCTTGGTTTTGGGGCCACAAATGGCCTCTGGACTTATTCCTGGCTCTGTGCTCAGGGATCGATCATCCTGGTAATGTTTAGGAGACTACAAGCAGAGCCGGGGATCAAGCCAGAGTTCGTGGCGTGCAAAGCAAGTGCCTCACTCCTTCAGTTATCACTCTGGCTCCAGTTCTGAACTGCCTGCTTCGAGATTTCTTCTTGTTCTGTGAGAAAAATAACCCCCATCTGCTAAAGCGACTGTTAGCTTTCTTTTAATTGCTTGCAGCTGAATGCAATCATAACTGATAAGGTAATGTTTTAATATTTTACAAGGGGGAAATATATTTACATATTATATAATTAAAAATGAAAAATAATTTAAATCCCCACAGATTTATGGGCCCACACCAGACACACTGAAACAGCCCTTGGGGATAGAACTGATGTTATCTACATTTTCTGTTTTGGGGGTTACACCTGATGATGCTCAGGTATTACTCCCAGTGTGTTGCTTGTGAGCCCCTCCTGGTAGCGCCAGGGCGGACATGCAGAATCAAGGAGCTAAAGCCGCCTCCTGCATTCATGGCCTGGATACTATCCCTTTAAGCCGTCTCCATGACCTTGTATTTGTATTTTTAGAAATTCTTCCAGTGACTCGGATGCATAATAAGATGTGAGAATCTTATCTTTTCACTACTATCTCCATTTTATGTGTGAGAATGTTGAGGCCCTAGGAAGTTAAGCAACATTTGTAATGTAGCCTAATATTTCAAGGTGAGATTTTTATCTGGAACTGCCTGGTTCCAGATGCCACACTGCCCCCCCCCCCCGCCCGCCCACCCCTGAGCCCTCTGCTCACCCTGCAGATACAGATTCCCCTCCCACAACACATCTGCATGCTTCTGGAGGAGCTTCCAAAATCGAATATTCCAGACTGTTTCGTATGGTTTTATACTATCTGCCATCCAGAGATAGCATCCCCAGGAAATGAAGGAATGCTTGGATTCTGACATACTTGTTTTAAAAAATGAATTCCTAAGTTCTTGGTGTTGTCTTCTGCTTTTGAGACAAAAATTCTTTGAAATTAAGCTTTTTCTGTGGACTTTCTAGGGTTAATTCACTAAAGAATTGCTAGAATATCTCACCCGTGAAAGGTAATTATGGTTGTTTTATGAGTGCAGAAGACATATAGCTTGTAAGTGCTAGAGTAGTCTCCTGTGAGTTATTAGTACCCGCAGTATTCATGTTATACCAAATTAGCTATCAAGGGCTGATAGATTTTATCTGTAGTTCATCAAAGCATTGGTCAGTGCTATACATTTATAGCTATTAAATACATTCCTACTTCCCACAATAAGAGCTTTGAATAAGGGGGCGCCTCAAGCTGTAATAATGCGATTTGCATGGGCACTTGGAAACCTGTATGATAAGAACGATTTCTGATGGAAAGAGGCTCTTTGCTTGGAGAAAAGGAGGCCAGTGAACTTGATTTGTTTGGTTGGCTGGTTAGTTCGGGCCGTTGTCAGTGTGCTCGGGACCCTCAAGTGTCTGGCAGCACTGTGTGGATTAGGTGAGGCCTGCGAGTTGGGTTCTGTTCCTGACCTGGTTCTGGCATGAGTCCACCACAAGCCCGATCTCTGATTAAGTCCAGATAGCCAGACTTCTGAACCCTCCCAGCAGTCTGAGGGCTGTGAGGGACTGTGCCTTATGCCTTCAGGGAACTGCTTTGGTGCTAGGGTTGGAAGACATGATCTAGGTCTCCACAGCAGTAGCTACCGTGTCCACTGCTTCTCCTGAAGTTGTGTTGTGCCAGGCCTTAGTGGATGTTCATTTGATTCCTTTTGGGGATCCGGGGAAGTATTCTTGGGTCACACCTGGCACTGGAGGCTACTGCTGGCTCTGTTCTGCAAGCAAAGCAAGTCCTTATGCCCTATGCTAATTATAAAGCTTTATAGGGTTCTGATAGGTATGAGATCCAAGGCTCAGATGGTTACATGGCCAATTAACAGCAAGATGAGATTTCAGTTCAGGTCAGCCTGCCTCCAACAGCCTGTGGGAAGCTGTGGACTGTGTCCATGGCACTCCCCATGCTGTGGTCACAGGGGTCGGGGACAATAGAGGGGGCCCCTCCTTCAAAAGTGGGAGTGGGGAAATTTAGGCAAAGAGGGCAGGATTTAAAATGAGCGGGGTGCTGGTGAGAGAGTAAAGCGGCTAAGGTGTTTGCCTTGTAAACAGTAACGCAGGATAAATACCTGGTACCCTGCGGTCCCCAGCCACGGGTGATCCCTGAGCACAGAGCCTGGAGTAACCCTGAGCGTCACCAGGTGTTCCCCCTCCCAATCAATAAATAAATATGTACGTGAGGGGAGTTAAGCTAAATACTGAGTTAAGGTAGATATTCTGGGAGTGAGGATTGTGAGCCGACTGAAATATCCTGAGTGGAGGTAGATTTGTTAATGCAAAAGTGGATTTGCCTGTGCTAGTGGGTTCTTGAGGATTGTAGTGAAAGAATTACATACAAACTCAGAAAGTTGAAAGTCAGTTTAATATACAGAAGTTTCCAGGTCCCTTCCCAAATGTCTAGCCTCTCTGTTCCCCGTGAACGAATTCCTGGTCCTGTCCCATGCAGTCTGCTCACATCCCACACGATGGCTGGGTCCTGTTCCTGTGCTGCTCTCTCCGTGCCTGCTGCTGTGCTTCCCAACTGTACCCCCAGCAGTCCCAGCTTTCCCTTAGTCTCCAGCCTCTACCCTGTTCACGTGGGTGAGACTCCTGTGCTCAGTACCTTGCCCTGTACCTGGGCATCTATGCCCTGCCTTAACCTGGGCCTTGAGCCTGGCCCATACCTGTAGCAGCCCTTGCCTGGCCTTCCGTGGTCTATCCTTACTGGGCCCTGTACCTGGGCATGCCGCCCTACCTGATCCAAGGAGACAGGAAGGGAGCTGGTTGGGAGCAGCTGGCCTGAGAGTGAGAGAGAGCTCCTTCCCTTCTCTCTTCTCTCTCTCTCTCTCTCTCTCTCTCTCTCTCTCTCTCTCTCTCTCTCTCTCTCTCTCTCTCTCTCTCTCTTTCTTTCAGGGAGGAGCCTGGGTTTGCCTTTTATTTGTTGCCAAATCCCGACCCAGGTACCCCCTTCTACATTTTGATTGGCTACCTATTCCATGAGTGGGATTAGCTACCTGAGACCTGG